>CM073473.1:30130000-30400000 GCA_037074535.1 Gleditsia sinensis
TAAGTGACAAATCCATTAGGATGAAAAGAAAAGATTAGAATTTTCAAATATGTAATGTCAACAAGAGTGATCATATGGCTTTGAAAACAAAAACTAGGAGAATTACTACTACTTTCTTTAGGACTTCTGAATGATGTTTTGATAATGCTATTATGCATCTTTTGAAAGATGAGATACGCAAAAGTCTAAATAGGTTTAATCTCTTGGAAATTTTTTTTATCTTCATCATCCATTCTGAAAGCTTGGGTTATAGTAATTCTTTTCTTGAAATATGTTAGAGAATATGCACAATATAAATACATTATAATAAAAATTCACTCACAACTAATTTTTTTTTTAATATTTAAAGTGCATAATATATTGAAATTTATAAAATTAAATGAATAGAAATACATTATAATACACATTTATCAACATGGGATAAATAGCTTTTAGTAAGGAAATTGTTTGAGAATTCTTAGTTTGTGTTTCAATATTTGATGAATATCTTGTTATGTTTGTCTGCAATCATGTTCTTTGATTTTCTTTTCTTTTCTTGTTCTTTTTCTTCTTCTTCTTTCGCTTCTTCATAATTCATATATATATATATATATATATATATATATATATATATATACATATATATATGTATATACATACATACATATATATATGTATATATATATATATATATATATGTATATATATACATATATATATGTTTGTATATATATATATGTGTGTGTGTGTGTGTGTGCGCGCGCGCGCGCGCATTCAAAGCCAAGATTGCATTTATTTTGGTCAACATCCTAGATGAAGTACCTTTGTGTAAGTGACAAATCCATTAGGATGAAAAGAAAAAATTAGATACATGTGTATATATGTGTGTGTGTGTGTGCGCGCATTCAAAGCCAAGATTGCATTTATTTTGGTCAATATCCTAGATGAAGTACCTTCAAATTTGGCTGTGTAAGTGACAAATGCATTAGGATGAAAAGAAAAGATTAGAATTTTCAAATATGTAATGTCAACAAGAGTGATCATATGGCTTTGAAAAGAAAAACTAGGAGAATTACTACTACTTTCTTTAGGACTTCTGAATGATGTTTTGATAATGCTATTATGCATCTTTTGAAAGATGAGATATGCAAAAGTCTAAATAGGTTTAATCTCTTGGAAATTTTTTTTATCTTCATCATCCATTCTGAAAGTTTGGGTTATAGTAATTCTTTTCTTGAAATATGTCAGAGAATATGCACAATATAAATACATTATAATAAAAATTCACTCACAACTAATTTTTTTTTAATATTTAAAGTGCATAATATATTGAAATTTATAAAATTAAATGAATAGAAATACATTATAATACACATTTATCAACATGGGATAAATAGCTTTTAGTAAGGAAATTGTTTGAGAATTCTTAGTTTGTGTTTCAATATTTGATGAATATCTTGTTATGTTTGTCTGCAATCATGTTCTTTGATTTTCTTTTCTTTTCTTGTTCTTTTTCTTCTTCTTCTTTCGCTTCTTCATAATTCATATACATATATATATATATATGTATATATATATATATATATATATATATATATATATATATATATATATATATGTTTGTATATATATATATGTGTGTGTGTGTGTGGGCGCGCGCGCGCGCGCATTCAGAGCCAAGATTGCATTTATTTTGGTCAACATCCTAGATGAAGTACCTTTGTGTAAGTGACAAATCCATTAGGATGAAAAGAAAAAATTAGATACATGTGTATATATGTGTGTGTGTGTGTGCGCGCATTCAAAGCCAAGATTGCATTTATTTTGGTCAATATCCTAGATGAAGTACCTTCAAATTTGGCTGTGTAAGTGACAAATCCATTAGGATGAAAAGAAAAGATTAGAATTTTCAAATATGTAATGTCAACAAGAGTGATCATATGGCTTTGAAAAGAAAAACTAGGAGAATTACTACTACTTTCTTTAGGACTTCTGAATGATGTTTTGATAATGCTATTATGCATCTTTTGAAAGATGAGATATGCAAAAGTCTAAATAGGTTTAATCTCTTGGAAATTTTTTTTATCTTCATCATCCATTCTGAAAGCTTGGGTTATAGTAATTCTTTTCTTGAAATATGTCAGAGAATATGCACAATATAAATACATTATAATAAAAATTCACTCACAACTAATTTTTTTTTAATATTTAAAGTGCATAATATATTGAAATTTATAAAATTAAATGAATAGAAATACATTATAATACACATTTATCAACATGGGATAAATAGCTTTTAGTAAGGAAATTGTTTGAGAATTCTTAGTTTGTGTTTCAATATTTGATGAATATCTTGTTATGTTTGTCTGCAATCATGTTGTTGTGAATCCTTTTTAGAACTATTTGA
Organism: Gleditsia sinensis; assembly: GCA_037074535.1. Classification (NCBI taxonomy): domain Eukaryota; kingdom Viridiplantae; phylum Streptophyta; class Magnoliopsida; order Fabales; family Fabaceae; genus Gleditsia; species Gleditsia sinensis. The sequence goes on from CM073473.1 coordinate 30,132,387, forward strand.
TGGATATCTTGAACTATTTTAGAAATTTTGTCAATAAATCTATAATTTTTTATATTAAATTTTATTAATTAAGTTTTAATAATATTTATTGATAAATAAAATTTTTATTACCATGTTTTTAATTTTTATTATGTCTAGATATATATAAATTTGCAAGTAATGTTTAAGAAACATCACTTAAATTAATGTAGTGGTTAGATCCTCTAAATAAAGTGGAGCACCTAGGTTCAAATTCCATTGATAGCCATTTTTAACAAAATAAGACAGCAAACGAGATAGGGGGGACAAAGACCTTTTTTTACAAAATAAGGCAACAAATGGGATAGGATGGGACGAGTATGAGGTAGCAAAAAAGTTGCAGGTTTGGGATGAGATCAAAAAATTCAAAACAGAGCTAGGACGGGGTATGAAACCCATCCCCCCCAAAAAAATCCGTCCCATTGCCAAGCCTATTTAGAAGTTGGTTAAAAAACTGAGTAATTAAACATTTATTTAACACATGAATTTGAAATGCCTTTATGAAGTTTGTAGAGATTTAAATATATTTTAGTCTCATATATGAAATGTTTTAATTAGTACATGAAGTATTATGATATATAAAATATATATGGGGATGATTAAAAGTCTTTAGGGATTAAAGAGAAAAAAATAGGTTCTTTAATTAGTTAATACAGAAGTGGATAATAGATCATTTTCCTGGGAATCATTTTCCTGGGAAAGTGTTAAAGCTAGCTGCAATGGATTCTTGCCTAAAGAGAGGACAATACACTTTGAAACTTTTAAGACATAGCTTAAGCTCACTTTATTTTTGGTAAAAAAAAAAAAGTTTCAGATGCGGAAGGATATCTCATTCTAAGATCAAAACATACCGAAAGTTTTAATGAGGAGTTAAGCTTTAATTATTAGGCTTTGTTTGAACTTCTTGCTCTAAGCCTGGAAAGTTTGATAAAATATCCTATGATTACTGGCCAAGTGGCAATTACCAATGATTATGGAAGAATGGAACCAGAACGCTTATACACTGCTTCCTTAATTAATAGGACGTGGCTCAGCTTAACCAACTCAGATTCATTTATCTATTTATTTTTACCAAGAGAAATATAAGCTTCACTGATCAATGAAAAAAAAGTAGTAAATTATAGTGACTTCCTTTGGGATTTTTAAACTTATACTGTCACTCCTAATTTCAATTTGTATGAAAAAGCTCTCTATTTACAAAATTATTAATGAACCTCATATTTTATATATATATTTTTTTTAAAATTTATAAATAATCTAATTCAATACAGTACAAATTATTTAAATATCAAATTAATAATTATAAAAATTTAAAATAAAAGAAGTTATTGCAGTATTTTCAAAACCAGAGTGGTGTGCATGTAAGTTTTACAAACTTTAAAAATAATTATTGTCTCAATTTGAAATTAAAAGAAATGTTAGTGTAATTTTCATAAATCTCACGAGAGATTACTCATGAAAAAAAAATATAAACATTCGTATGCAAGAATGAAGAGGATTTTAATAATTTAACCAAAAAGAAGAGGGCTTTAATAAATCGAAGAGCACAACCACTGGGACAGGAACAAGTAACTAAACAAGGTTTGAAGGCAAAAACAAACACAAAAGACTTAAGTGGCATTTGGTTCATGAAATATTTTCTTTTAAGTATACTATATTCTTGATAATCTCATTCTTAAGAATGAAACACATGAAAAAGTTGGCAAAATATATTTGATTACCACTTCACATTTCAGAGAATAATATGTTACATTCATAACAAACCATGTTTGGTTCATATGAAATATTTTTAAGAATATAAGTAAAAAATTTCAAAATAAAAGGAATGATGATTTATAGGAGTTAAAAAAAATATCAACATTATAAATAATTTTAAAATATACAAAAATACATCTTACTAAATTGATTTGGTCATAGATACATCAAACCATTGTTATTATATAATGGTGAAAAATATGAACAAAAAAAAAAAGCACAAACCATTACCATGATACTATAGCAAAAAGTAAAAAAAATTCACAGCTAACTTAATTAACAATAGAGCAGTTACAAATTATTTGTTGTTAAAATTTGTTGCATATAAAAAGCTTTTAACTTGGGATCAAGACTCAAGAGTAAAAAAGAAATCTACTACACCATATGTAAAATTTTGGCCAATTAAAGCACCAATACCAATATGAGTGGAACAATGTACTAGAGATTGTGAAAGTTGAGTCTCAACCACAAAACCAATGGAAGCCTCATCTATGTTTACATCATCACCTATAAATAAAACATCTTCTTGCATCTCTTTATCCATTGCCTCAACTGCATCAATAGGATCTTTAGCATATATTCCAGTGGCTTTATTCTTTCCACAAACCAATGTCAAGTCATCAAAATAAGAAAATGACTTCTTAAGCAAACTTTGAACAATTGGGTGTGATTGTATTCCAAAATAGCAAAAGTTACTATCATTTTATTTATTAGAAAAGACATAAATATTCATAAATGCAAATGATTTGGATAAGATGTGAATGTGATCTCAATGTTTACCCCTATCATTTAAAAGAGTTTACAGAGTAATCTATACATTGTTGAATGCCATAATTTGAAAAATACAAATGTTTTAAACTGATTAAACATATTAAACTGACATTATTAAGGTTGATGTCTTATGATTTAGTCGCACCTAATTACATATATTTGAAGCGAGATCAAACATGATCCAATTGCAACGAACCATGATTCATGTCATAATATAATGCCTTAGTGTTTGCTCTATTTATGTAAAGTTGTTGGTAGTGTTTAGTCCTTATTAGGAGATAGGGAATAGGCATCTATAAAGTTTTAAATAGATAAGGTAACCTCATATGCAGTAATTTACATTTTCATTATCAAGCAGAAACTATCATAAGATATTGTTGATGGATTTTCATGCTACTAGAATTCACTCAATCTATTATGACCACTCATTTTTGACTAATCTACAGCATAAATGATGTTGCCATTCTCCTAATAACACCTTATATTTTCCTATGTTTGGTTACATCAATGACACAAAATGTAACGAAAATAAAAATTGAAATATCTATTAGAAAGAAATAAATTAAATAAGTAAAAAGAAATGAATAAATAGTAAAATAAAAGGAGCCAACACAGTAAGAGTAAGAACTCAAGATAAGCTAAATAATTGTATCATTACTTTTACCCAATATTTGAATAAATTCTTTTCCACAACTATCATTTTCTCTTGATCACTCCACCAAATTCACTTTTCCTTAATATTTCAGCTATAGCTCAATATTGTTTCTTAAGTTGCTTCACACTTGATTCAATATATGGACTAGTCTTCAAGCCATAACCCAACATCTTTTGATAGAGCTTGTAACAACTCCATTTTTTTCTTGTTTTTTTACATATATACATACATACATACATACATACATACATATTGTATATATGTATGTATATATATATATATATATATATATATATATATATATATATTAAAATCCCATGAATTCATTACCTCTTTACTTCTAATTATTTAACTCATAATAACATTAATTTAACCAAGCATAATTAAGGTTTACACATCATTAATTAACAACATCCATACACAAATCAAACGCATATATGTCTACATTTTATTCATCCATATTGACCAGTTCCGGAGATACAAGTGCGGGTGGTTGCACCTTTATCGGGATCTTAGCCAACTCGACTCAACGTACGCTAAAAGTCGGTCATAGAGAATATTTGCATATCTAGTCCTTTGAACATGATATGAAAATATAGTGAGAATTAAATCTCATTAAGTTCAACAATAAATTATAATTATCATTAATATAGATCATCTTATCATGTTCATCTGTATAAACTACATCAAATATCTTAAGTCACATGAATGCACTTTATCTATGCACATGAAAATCATACAGAAATAACATGTATGAAATGAATAACTATTTTAGAATATTATATGATGACTACCAACTTATTTTCATATCAAGCTACTCCGGTCACGGTGAGTACTTTCTACTTTCTGATACAGGCTTTTCTCGCCTTGTCCGACATGGCACACTTTCTCTTTTTTTTCTCATTAACATAATCATAGCTGTGAGTAGGGCGTCCCCAACTGATGCACCATACGGACTACCATGTAATCGTGCTCGTATTTTTTCTTTTCTTTTCTTTTCACGTTAATAGCCAAAAATATGATTTCAATAACAAGTAGGTTCATTATACTAACATGCCATAATTTATCATCAAAGCATAATCATTGCCAAAAATTATTGGTAAAATGCAATCTTGCCATGAACATGCCATAATTTATCATCAAAGTATAATTATTACCAAAAAATCATTAGTAAAATACAATCTTTCCATGAACATAATGATTTTAAAATATCACTTTATAAAATATTTTTATGTCAAAATTACACACTTAAAATGATAAGGAGTTCATGCAATGGCAATGACTATGGCATACACTAATCATTTATTATTTTCATTTATAAGATTATTCTTCTTTTTTAAATATTATTTTTCTCTCTCACTAAACAGTGCATAACACCCTCATTTTAAATTCGATTGAGGTGATCTTGGTGTCAATTGAAAGATAAGACAATTCTCTAAAACTCTTATATTGAACATTTTAGTGAAATCTTAATTAATCATGGTGTTACTCTCCCTCAAATTTAATGTTATTTTTTCTCGGGTAGGTTCAGATCTCTACTTACTACTCTGAACATATTTTCCTCATACAAACTCCAATTAAGGTTATTCTAAATCCTATAAAAAGATAATACAATTATATACAACTTTCATGGTTATCATTTCTTCAGATTCCCAAAAAATCAAAAACAAAAACACTTACATTTATCACATTGGATTCTAGACTGATTCTAACCACTGCTCATTAATAAGCCATATCTCCCTCATATGAACTCTAAATTAAGTTATTTTAGAGTTTATAGATCCGTTATACATATATATATTTATTATGTTAACAATTTCATTTAATTTCCTATAGATTTTATCCAAAAATTCAAACACAGAAGGATACCTAACAAATTCTTTCTTGGTTAACCATTTTCTGACTATTGCTTACTAATTAGACAATATCTCCCTCATCGGAACTCAAAATTAAGTGATTCCAGTGGCTAAAATTCCATGAGACATAGATATATATTTTAAATGTTAACCATTTCTTTTAATTCATAATCGATTCTTCCCATAATTTTAAAAATAAAAACTTCCCTAGTTACTACGAAATCCAATTTTCTAACCAAACCTTTCCTAAAATTTTAGTTCATCATTATATTACGTCATCTTCCATTTTCTTCCAAATTTATATCTAATCATATTTTATCAATTTTTACCACTTTCAAATATACAAAATAGCAGCATAAAAATTGTAAAATTTTGTCACCCATAGCTATACCTATGCAAAAATTTTCACACCAATCGAAATGTTCAAAACATTCATCATATGCAAGATAACATGTAACATAATATAGCAACATTTATGACCAATCATCAAAGTAGCAAATATTTTAAATTTCACCAAAGTTCTAAGATTAAAATCTCATATAAATGTTACAAATTTTAAAATTTTTCTTCAAAAAGAGAAATTGTTAAACTTACCTAAAGATCTCCCTAACTCACTTAGTGAATTCTTTTTCTTGTTTCCTCTTGAAAGAAGTAGCAAGATTCCTCTCTTCCCTTACCTTTTCTAGTAGCTTAAATAAGAGAATGAGAGTGAGTTTTGAATGCTAAAGATGAAGAGAAAAGACGGATTCAAATAGAGATTAAGTTAACTTACCTTGAGTACTTAGTTCTTTAGACTTCTCCTTCCTCTTCTTTCCTCTCTTTCTCTCTTTTCCTCACTTTACCTTTCTTATGTTTTTTCTCTCCCTCACTTGTACGAAATTATAATGTTAGAAGGGTGAGTTTTGCTTAAATAAACTATCAAGTGGTTCACCTTTCATAATTATGGGTCTACTTTATCACAATTAGGATGCACTTGGTTGTTTTTTGAGAAAAGACAACTCATGTTCCTGTCTTCCTCTCCCTTAGTCAAGATATGTATAACAAAAGGAGATTTGTATTTTAAAAATTATGATAAAATATTCTTAAGACAAAGGACATAGTCCCTTTGATTTAGGGATTCTTTTTCTTTTTATTTTGTCCCACTCAAGTATGATAGGTTTGCCTTTCTAGGTGGCAAATTTTCAACCCTTGAATCTCCCTTGCTTGGTTGAAATTATTTGTATAGGATAAAGATGTTTTGTCATAATGTTATGTATTATTACCTACTTGTTGAAATTATGAATGTAGGATATAGATGTTTTGTCTTAATGCCATGTATTATTACCTACTTGTTGAAATTATAATTGTAGAATATAGATGTTTTACCATAATGCCATGTATTATTACTTACTTATTGAAATTATAAATGTAGGATATAGATGTTTTGTCCTAATGCCATGTGATCTAATCTTGATTATTATTACACTACTTCTTGCTCACATGATTCTTACTTTTTCTCTTAGATTTGAGCTCATTCTTATCTATTTTCTTTGCTTTGGCTGAAATTCTACTTTTCATGGAGGGCTTGGTCACATTTTCATATTTTGTAAGCTATCGGTCCAATTTTTATATCCTAGTCCAAGTCTATGTTTTATTTCTTGCTTAGGCTATCCTATTGGCTTGCTAGAAACTCATGTGAAGTGAAAAAACTCTATATGAAGTGTCCATAGGTGAAAGCCCAATGTTTAGGTGAAGATGTTAAATTTGGGAGCTCTAACTCTTGAATTAGGAAAAATTACCCTAATTCAATCTTCTTGAAATTTTAAGACTTTTACTTACTTTTTAAAAATTTATCTTCTTTACCCAAGAATTTCACCTCTTTTTAGTATGTTATTTCAATTTTTTTTTCTATTAGGTGTTTCTCTCTTTACTTATTCCCTTATTGTTAGAAACATTTTCTATGAATACACATAAGGTGAAAAATTTCTAAGGATTATATTTCCTTAGATATCTAAAAATTGTCTAATAAATTTTATTTTCTTAACTAAATATTTATGTACCTTTATTAATAAAAGAAACGAAATTAGGGATGTTACAAAGTTAATGCTCTAATTGCTTTGTATATCTATGTTTGAATGTGCCATTGTCTCTAGTCCATTTTCTACAAGCTACAAGTTCCAATAAGCACTCCACAAGCTTTGTATCTTCATCACTTGTCTATTAATGTTTTTTAACCGTCAAAATTGGTTGGCTTGATTCCTCCATGCTCTTTTACAATAGAAAAATGATGAAAAAATGCAAATATTTGCAACATAAAAATTATCAATAGTAATACGTAAATAAATAATAGTTCAAGTTCATTATAAAAATAAATATCCATTAAAAATAAATAAATAATGTCAAAGAGGAATAAATCAACTCAAGTTCATTATAAAAATAAATAAAAATTGAATTTGAATAAAAGAACAATATTAAATTTAATTTTAGTGTTGTCCCACTCTCTAAGCATTGAACATTTCTATTGTAAGATTATCTCTTTACAAACTCTAAGCATTACTTGCCTTAACATGCCTAATCATTTCCCCAAGGATGACGTCCTTATTGTTATCAACTTCCCTCTTCAATGGATTCATGAGATTCTCTTTGGATGTAATTATGCAACAAGTAGCATGTTTAATTATTCTTACTTGAGTCTTAATTGGATAAAATGATTTATTTCTTAAAATTTCCTAGTGCCCTTTTAGCAACCCAAAACATCTCTGGATTACATTTCTAACAGAATAATATCTCATATTAAAATACTCTTGTGATTGTAGGCTGCAACCCATTCCTCCACTCATTTAAATAATACCTTTGTCCTCTATAAAGGGTTAGAAACCCTTCCCCATTCATATATCTAATATCACATAAGTAGTAATAACCTATTATAAAATATATACATTTAAATTAATTCAATTCATCGACAATATAAATACATTATGTAAATATTATATAAGTACAAAAATGAACTTAAGGAACCTTTATGTCACGACCCTAATTTTAGGGCACGTGAAATCCATATACTATACACATATATTTTCCATAAATGTACATAATGACATTCTTAATCATATAAATCAATACATATAAGTTCCCATACACATATACAATATACAGTTTACGTCTATAAACACCAGAGTAACAGTAGAAGCAAGGATCCTGCCTGTGACGTTCAGAGCAACTCTAGAGTACAAATATTTTACAAATATAAACATTGAGAGTCTAGAAACAATGTAGGCTCACCACTGGAGTACAACCTCTAGTTGATCACGTGGCTGTTGGACCAAACTCTATGTCTTTATCTGAAAAATAGATCAACATCGTGTAGTGAGTTTTACAACTCAGTGAACAGATAATACCTCCTATGACCTCTTAGGTCAACATATGGATGTACTCATATAATAAAGTTTATGTTATCAAAAATTACATTTCAGAAGTACATCCACATGGGACCTGCATTTTCAAATATTCTCTATTCAAAAATCATAATAAGGTCTTTCAAACCATAAGCGGTACTGTATACACAATGCTCATGTCAAGTTCAAAATCATATTCAATACTTTAAAATCATTAATCAAATTATGCTATGCATCAAAACATTTCTCATAAAATATTCGGAGGATCCCATATCAGAACCACCATACCAGAGTTTGACCCCTTCCGTACTTTGGTGGTATAGGATTTGCCTAAACTCAGCATCCCGCTGAGGTTTGCCCTACTACCATTCAAGAGGACACGCGAAGGGACTCTGTATGGGTCTTTCCCAAGCACATAGCAAGAGAAGGCAAAATAACATCTCATATAACTGGCATCTTGCCCATATATAGGAGGCATTCCGCTCTCTTTCACATATCATCTCCCGTGTGTTGGCCCTCACACGAGGCTAGCACCACCTCCCCTGCTAGCTGAGGCAATCAAGGTGCGCATCAAGGCTAACATCACCTGCTGTTAGCAGACAGTGTTTCCAATAGGATTCCTCCACAGAAAATACCATATGCACATATGCCATATAATCCAGTATAAATTCTCAATATAATACAGACTTTCAGTCTCAAAATACTCATATGTCAAAACTTCCCATTCAGGGGAAACATGTATACATGCCCATATCCGAGGCAAACATATCACTGTAAAATCGATGTCACATGTACAACATACTTTCTTTGACATGTAATGCGAAATACATGTAAAAATCACATGTTCAATGTATTTCAAAACTCATCTGTTATAAATTACCCATTTAGGGTTTATCACATATATATGCTCTTTCTCTAGGCAATCATATATCTCTATAAATCAATGTCACGTGTATAATATTCACTTTATCATTTAATGAGAAATACATGTAAAATCATATACACCATGAGTTCATAAATCCATTTTCAAAACTATACTCTTCTTGAACTGTATTTCAAAATGTAAGCATATCAGATCGTTTTAATGCATGTCAGAAACATATCACAGTGTGTATATCTCATAAACATAATCATATACATATTCAAGTATCAAGAAGAGTATAGGCAAGTTATAGGAAGAATCATCTACTCACAGGTAAGGGCTCCAGATTGGACAGCCCTAAAATCCTCGTTTCTGGTTTGAATTTGACCAAATAAGCTTCAAAAACGTGTCCGGAGGGTCCAAAAACCTTAAAAATGACTTCCGGGGCTTGGTCAACGCTGGTCAACGATGGGAGTACTATTCATCCGCCACTATTCATAGCCAAAATCACTATTCATCCGCCACTATTCACGGCCAAAATCACTATTCACCGCCATATAAAAAGTTACCAAATGACCAAAACAATTACATATCCTAACGTTTATCAAGTTTCTGAACCCATCTACGGTGTCAGATTTCTAATTTGAGGTCTCTAAGTAAGAGTTTCAGAAGTTACCTTTTACCGAGATTTTCTACTTCAGATCTACGGTGATTCAACGGTGGATTTGAAAAACTGATCGGTCAGAACTGAAGTACTCTTTATCCTGAATCCATTAGCACCTTCAGTTTTGAGATTAGAAACCCATAGACGCTCCAGATCGAGAGAAAAAAATTGAAGGTACTATTCACTCTTATGCACTATTCACTCCTCCTCTCCGTTTTCAATTTGTTGCAGACTAACCTACGGTTTCCCTTTTCATTTTGTCATTTGTTTTGTTTTTTTTAATACAATAATAATTATTAAATAATTAATAATAGAATTTTATTTTATATAAATTCATATAAATTTCGTTTTTCATCTAAAAATATCCCAAAAATTTCTAAAAATTTCCATTCTCATAAATCTTTAGTTAAACTCTTAAATCATGATTTTTCTTGATAAAAATCGTTATAAAATAAATTTTGAAATGAATATCTTTATTCATATTAAAAGAAAGAATATTTCTAAAAATACAATAAAAATTCTTTAGAAGTCGGTATAATTATTTTAAGCAACACAATACTTCTTTTACTTAAAAGTCCACTTACTTTTAAAAAAATCATAATCTTTCTACATAAATAAAAATATATTTCCTTATAGCGCGCCAAAACATAAATTCTCATATTTCTTTTGTAATTCTTTACTCCATGTAATAAATATACATATTTTCACCGGTTCTTATCTCTATTGTCAAAAATCTCTCTTTTATTCTAAATTTCCTTTAATTGGAATTTTCGTTAAATTTTACGGTTATTACATTCTTCCCCCTTTAAAGAAATTCGGTCCCCGAATTTCATCACCACAGTTGCAGATAAACACTAACCTCATTATTCAAATAAATGCAGATATCTGGCGTGCATATCCTCCTATTTTTTCCAAGTAGCTTCCTCAAAAGAGTGATTTTTTCATATCACCTTTACTGTAGATATTTCTTTTGACCGTAACTTCTTTACTTGTCTGTCCACTATTGCTACTGGTTGTTCCTCATAGGTTAAATCTTTCTGTAACTGAATCTATGGACACTGTATAACATGTGTAGAATTCGGTAAATATTTCTGTGGTATAGACACATATAAAACTAGATGGACATTACCCAATTCAGGAGGTAAAGCCAAACAATAAACCACTGAACCGATCTTATCAAGAATTTCAAATGGTTCTATATACCGAGGGTGTAACTTTCCTTTCTTTCCAAATCTCATTACCTCTTTCATTGGTGAGTCCTTCAAGAATATGTGATCACCAACTGATAATTCTTAGTGCTCAACATTCATAGTCCTTATAAACCTTTGACTTGTTTTGAGTTTCCAGTATTCTTTTTCTAATCAATTTCACTTTATCAATGACATCTTATAATAAATCTAACTCCATTGAGTCATTTAACAGAACATTTGTAACACCTCTTACATACGGCTTAAATCTTCTAATATCATTTTATTATAGACAAATTCTGCTAAGAAATCTCCTACCAATCTCAAAAACATATGCTTGAAGCATGCTCTCTAAGCTAGCATCATCAATTTAGATAAGTTATATTTTATCTATTGCATGTTATTCCAAATTAGATTTTCAAAGTTTAACTTTTCTCAATTCACTCACATATTAAGAAACCTATGATGTTCATGTAAAACTTCAAATGATGCCATTGTATATTGGCATGATAATTACTGATATGAGCAAGTTCAACTAAGGACAATTAATTTCTCCCAACTTTCACCACAATAATATAAAGATACTTAAAGCATAATTTCTAATGTATACACATCATTTAAATTTAGTATCAGTCATACTATAATCTAATAAAGATCCTTAGACTTCCTGAATAACTCTCTTGAGATAATATATTCAATTCGTACTTGCCAACATACCCGCCAATGAAAAAAAAAAATTTCACTTGTATCTTCTTTTTACCATTATACTAGTACCATTTTGTTTTTATCTCAGTATATCCTTATTACCTTGGGTAATCCATATTCACAATCTATGACTTCTTCTGAAATCTCCTTTCTCAACAATTATCCATACGTGAATTTTCAATCTCAACATACTTTACATTCTAAATACTAGACTCAGTTTAGCATGGTATAAATCTTTAACATAAATATCTTAATCACTTACATTATTCTCAGAGATGATTCTCAAAATATTCTCCATGTTACCAAATTAAAAATTTCGAGATTAGCTTAAATCTTACTTTCTATACTTTACTCCTCAAAAACTTCAACACCGTTAATTCCTTTGATTACATTCGTCAAAGCTCCATTACATCATCATCCATCTATCCTTTTCAAAATCTCTATTACTTTAATCTACTAATCAAAATCTTGCATTTAATGTCAAATATTAATGTAGGGCAATGCAGCAGAAAATGCGAAACACGTAATAGAGTATGGTGCCAAAATAGGAAGTCAGAAGTTTGGACAAAACATTGACAGGAAATTAAAATCGGTGGCCGTAATTCTTGAAAATCTGTAAACAAAATCTAGCTGCTATTCCAACGAAAATCGGTGGCCGCAAATTTTGACTATATGTGCCAAAATTTAATTCAAAGATATTGTTATTCGGCGGAAGCATATCATATGGAAAAGAAATATTTCTGAGCCTATAAAGTCTGTGAATAACAAGAGCACATAGTTAACTGGTAGGATGCAGTTGGTTGTTTCAAAATATATATAATCAATCAACTGTAAATAACCAGTCCAAATTAAAATTTCTCAAAATAGCTAGTCGACTTATAAACTAATAGTCGGCTGGTAAAAACATTGAGAAAACAAAATAAACCATTTGATTGTTCCTCTTCAACAATTAATTGGTTTACATTTTCACTCTTTTTCTTTTTCTTCTTTTTTACAATGACGGCTATCACCTACAACCTTTCAAGACATCAATGCTTCATCAAAGACAACAAGAAAAAAAAATAGATTTCTGGTGATATCTTATCTTATGCTCTTTATGTGCTTAATATGGGTCACAGTCATAACTACTGTACATATACATGCTTGCCATTTTTTTTTACCTTTAATTTAGCTGATATCCACCTATCACTCACATAGCTGTTCTAATAATATCCGGCATATTCGCATAGCTATTATAAATATGCCCTTCTATGAGTTCTACATTAGTATCTTCATTTTCATACTCAGAGTTAAGGTGATAGAAATTATGGAAGGAACCGCATTCCGTCAGTTTCGAAATATCTGTGTCTTTTGTGGTTCCAGTCTTGGAAAAGATGGGGAATATGTGAAAGCAGCACAAACTCTGGGTATGGTGCTGGCCAGGAGAAAAATTCATCTAGTCTATGGTGGAGGTAACCGTGGGTTAATGAGATGTGTGTCTACAGCTGTACATGTAGGAGGATGCCAAGTTCTAGGTATTATTCCTACAGTTCTAGCTGCATCTAACATCATAGGAAAGACAATTGGGGAAGAGTATAGAGTAGCTTCCATGCATGAACGCATGGCTAGAATGATGAGCAATGCTGATGCCTTCATTGCCTTACCAGGGGGTTTTGGTACTTTAGAAGAAATTTTCCAAATAGTCTCTTGGGCACAACTGAATATGCATTAACAAACATTGTCACGACCCTAATTTTAGGGCACGTGAAATCCATATACTATACACATATATTTTCCATAAATGTACATAATGTCATTCTTAATCATATAAATCAATACATATAAGTTCCCATACACATATACAATATACAGTTTACGTCTATAAACACCAGAGTAATAGTAGAAGCAAGGATCCTGCCTGTGACGTTCAGAGCAACTCTAGAGTACAAATATTTTACAAATATAAACATTGAGAGCCTAGAAACAATGTAGGCTCACCACTAGAGTACAACCTCTAGTTGATCACGTGGCTGTTGAACCAAACTCTATGTCTTTATCTAAAAAATAGATCAACATCGTATAGTGAGTTTTACAACTCAGTGAGCAGATAATACCTCCTATGACCTCTTAGGTCAACATATGGATGTACTCATATAATAAAGTTTATGTTATCAAAAATTACATTTCAGAAGTACATCAACATGGGACCTGCATTTTCAAATATTCTCTATTCAAAAATCATAATAAGGTCTTTCAAACCATAAGCGGTACTGTATACACAATGCTCATGTCAAGTTCAAAATCATATTCAATACTTTAAAATCATTAATCAAATTATGCTATGCATCAAAACATTTCTCATAAAATATTCGGAGGATCCCATATCAGAACCACCATACCAGAGTTTGACCCCTTCCGTACTTTGGTGGTATAGGATTTGCCTAAACTCAGCATCCCGCTGAGGTTTGCCCTACTACCATTCAAGAGGACACGCGAAGGGACTCTGTATGGGTCTTTCCCAAGCACATAGCAAGGGAAGGCAAAATAACATCTCATATAACTGGCATCTCGCCCATATATAGGAGGCATTCCGTTCTCCTTCACATATCATCTCCCGTGTGTTAGCCCTCACACGAAGTTAGCACCACCTCCCCTGCTAGCTGAGGCAATCAAGGTGCACACCAAGGCTAACATCACCTGCTGTTAGCAGACAGTGTTTCCAATATGATTCCTCCACAGAAAATACCATATGCACATATGCCATATAATCCAGTATAAATTCTCAATATAATACAGACTTTCAGTCTCAAAATACTCATATGTCAAAACTTCCCATTCAGGGGAAACATGTATACATGCCCATATCCGAGGCAAACATATCACTGTAAAATCGATGTCACATGTACAACATACTTTCTTTGACATGTAATGCGAAATACATGTAAAAATCAAATGTTCAATGTATTTCAAAATTCATCTGTTATAAATTACCCATTCAGGGTTTATCACATATATATGCTCTTTCTCTAGGCAATCATATATCTCTATAAATCAATGTCACGTGTATAATATTCACTTTATCATTTAATGAGAAATACATGTAAAATCATATACACCATGAGTTCATAAATCCATTTTCAAAACTATACTCTTCTTGAACTGTATTTCAAAATGTAAGCATATCAGATCGTTTTAATGCATGTCAGAAACATATCACATTGTGTATATCTCATAAACATAATCATATACATATTCAAGTATCAAGAAGAGTATAGGCAAGTCATAGGAAGAATCATCTACTCACAGGTAAAGGCTCCAGATTGGACAGTCCTAAAATCCTTGTTTCTGGTTTGAATTTGACCAAATAAACTTCAAAAACGTGTCCGGAGGGTCCAAAAACCTTAAAAATGACTTCCGGGGCTTGGTCAATGCTGGTCAACGATGGGGGTACTATTCACCGCCGGAGTACTATTCATCCGCCACTATTCACGGTCAAAATCACTATTCACCGCCATATAAAAAGTTACCAAATGACCAAAACAATTACATATCCTAACGTTTATCAAGCTTCTGAACCCATCTACGGTGTCAGATTTCTAATTTGAGGTCTCTAAGTAAGAGTTTCAGAAGTTACCTTTTACCGAGATTTTCTACTTCAGATCTACGGTGATTCAACGGTGGATTTGAAAAACTGATCGGTCAGAACTGAAGTACTCTTCGTCCTGAATCCAGTAGCACCTTCAGTTTTGAGATTAGAAACCCATAGACGCTCCAGATCGAGAGAAGAAAATTGAAGGTACTATTCACTCCTATGCACTATTCATTCCTCTCCGTTTTCAATTTGTTGCAGACTAACCTACGGTTTCCCTTTTCATTTTGTCATTTGTTTTGTTTTTTTTAATACAATAATAATTATTAAATAATTAATAATAGAATTTTATTTTATATAAATTCATATAAATTCCGTTTTTCATCTAAAAATATCCCAAAAATTTCTAAAAATTTCCATTCTCATAAATCTTTAGTTAAACTCTTAAATCATGATTTTTCTTGATAAAAATCGTTATAAAATAAATTTTGAAATGAATATCTTTATTCATATTAAAAGAAAGAATATTTCTAAAAATACAATAAAAATTCTTTAGAAGTCGGTATAATTATTTTAAGCAACACAATACTTCTTTTACTTAAAAGTCCACTTACTTTTAAAAAAATCATAATCTTTCTACATAAATAAAAATATATTTCCTTATAGCGCTCCAAAACATAAATTCTCATATTTCTTTTGTAATTCTTTACTCCATGTAATAAATATACATATTTTCATCGGTTCTTATCTCTATTGTCAAAATTCTCTCTTTTATTCTAAATTTCCTTTAATTGGAATTTTCGTTAAATTTTACGGTTATTACACTTTAGGCCATTTTTACAAGAGATAACATCTCTTAGGATCCTAGAGTCTACAGTTGAGCCTTTCCACCTAGGCAAGACATAAATAAATTGCATGTCTTGAGAACAAACTCTCAGTACATTGGTTACTAGTTTTCCCTTTCTTATTCTATATCTATGTTTATATGTTTCTAATACATTACTCTAGATATAAGTTCCATCTAATGCTCTTAAGCAATTCTACATTGAATAGAATGCAAGAAACCCACAATCACCAAAGTTCAAAATAAATAAATAAATAAGAACCTTAATGTTGTTCTTAATGAAAAATTGCAAAAATTACCTTGAACCATTTCTATTTTTCATTGGCCTAAATTTCTTGGATTGCTCTACTTCTTGAAGAAGTTATTTGTAGCATCTTAGAATGGTATATATAACAAAACTAAATCTCCTACTAATTGTCTCATCACTCCTCATGAATTGTCTTTTAATTTTTCTGTTTTTAATATCATGAGAGAGTATATGTAAAAACGTTTCCACCATCTCTTCTACTCCTATATTTTTAGATGGCTTTAATTGACCTACCACTTTCAACATATGGTATAAGGAATGGAAGCTCCTTCTATCTATCATAGTGTTTTTTACACATGCTAAATCAGAAAAAAAAACATCTATCAAATTTAACTTCCCTTACTAGATGACAACTATATGCATCTCGAGTTTTATTTTTATGATATCTAAGATAATCATTTTTTATATATGTGCAAACCGACATAAACATCATGATAAAATCATTTATTATTTCTAAACGCAAAACTAAAATTACAATAATCTACATCTTCCTTGTATTTTGCAATCGATCCATGATTTGTTAAGCCAAATAAACAACTATCACATAAAAAATAAAATTAAAAGCTACACAAAGATAATTAGTTTTCATAATACATTTAAAACACAATCATAAGTTCAACTCATGCACAACTCATACTTAAAAACATAGAGCAAGCATACAAACTAAGATAATCACTTATTGCAATAAAAAAGATAAACATATATAGAGCCATTCATGTACTTTCCAAATTAGAGATTTAATATATTTACAAGTTCTATACGTGTAGAATTGAACTGGAGTGTTGTTTCTAATAGAAGTATATCATGGAATTCTACCAGGTGCCATAATTAAACTCTCTGATATAATCATAAAAAGCATGTCACTTGGAAAATTTGAGAATAAGGGTTTTTTCTATGGAATCCTACCAAGTGCCACAATATAGAGAGTCACCATACAAACAACTTGAATTTTAACTATTGGATCCAAACTATTGCAAATGGTCCTAAATTTCACATGTTGCCACAAAATCATTAAACCCCTCCTAATTTTGAATTTTTAAAAGACAACCAAAACCTATTGCCAAATTCTATGTTTGTTAATATTTTATCATTATTTCTTAGGTACTACTACAACTATTGTAAGATTTTTTTTCTTAAAGAAAGATTATAAAAATTTTAAGCAAGCCAATATATTAACCCTATTTGTATGGATTCATAATTTTGATGACAACAAACAAGTAAAAAGGGAGTATTTTAGTAAAAATATCAAGATTGCATGAAATCCAAGTAATAGAATCTTAAAGACATGAAGAAGAAAACACTCAAACACAAAGAACACTAGGGAAATGTTTTCAAAAACAAATACAAAGATAGTGATACTCAACCAATCAACTATTTCAAAACCCAGTCAACTTGCTAAACAATTACTCGCTACTATAATCAAAATTTCAAATCATTAGTCAACTGCTCAAAGAACTAGTTGATTGATCAACACTCTAGTCAACTGGCTGATCAACTACTCACTAGTAAAATTAGAATTTTAAGTCACTAGTCGACTAGTTAATCACCTACTAGCTACTGTATTTTAGATTATAAAACCACCAGTCGACTGTAAGAAGTATAGGCAAAGAGGATAAGTGGTTAATTTGGTAGTGGGAGCACAAATGAGAATTAATCTAGAGAACTAATTAACTAGTTTGCAAGAATTGCATGAATATAACTATGGAAGGGTTTAGTTTAGGGAAACTATTGAACAAATAATTTGTGCCAATAATATTATACAAAGTGAAGCAAAATGAAGATAGAAGAAGAAGATTCTTACCAGTGAGAAGATACAGAGATTTTGAGACTTAGAATGCAAAGGAAGAACAGATACAAAGAATGTAGAGTGACAGAGTGTTTTAAGCGTGAATGATTGAAGGCTTTTTGATCGATCGTGTTTTAAAAATATTGGGTGTAACTGAATAATTTAACATCTCAAAATTTTTCCATTGGCAGGGGAATATTTTTTCTCCACCCTCACAGGTGGGAATGAAAGCTTCAACTTTCATTTACAAATTTTCACTCCCTAGCATCTTTTATACTTGAAAATGATATTTTATCTCTTATATAAAATGTGGAAAACTTTTATTCCTACCTCATTTTTCTAAAAATCTTAAAACATGTATGATATTAAACACTACTTAAGAATTTAGTTTTTTCAAGTGTTCTTATCCTCGACAACATTTCCAAAAGTTATTGATATTCCTTATTTTTAAATTTTTGGTAATATATATATATATATTTTAACAAAAAAATTAATTAAAAACATTAGAGAAAGCTAATTAGATATTTATACTCATACCAAACACATTTCTCATTCTTTACTCAAGTAATTACTGCCTAATTTTAGATTGGGTGAATAATTAAATTCATATAGTAAATTGAAAATCTATACATCAAACACGACATAAGAAAAAAATTTCTTGCTAACCTTGCGGCTTCAAACTCTCATAAAACCAAATAAATTCTAATAAAATGGATAGTAATATGCTGATGCTGTGCTGAGTTAGTTAAGTAACACAGTTGGCTTAATTTGCATGAAATGCTATACCACGTCATCCCAAATGACAAAAAGGGTAAATAGACTGAGAAAAATGTGTTGAGACTCAATAAACTCTCAAATTTCTCCCCCAACCCCTTGTTGAGAAGGAAGATGATATACAATAGGAAGAAGATTTACAAGAGAAAGATGATATACAATACTTGGGAAGAGAATTCACTCAGTTCTTGTTGATGTAAAATGCTAAGTGCAAAGGGGTATTTATAGATACAAAAATAGTTCACTAATTAATTAACCCCCACCAAACAACTAATACCAAAAAACTACCATCAATTAATGTTACTTACCAACTAACATACAATTAATCAACTCCCACCAAACAACTACCACCAACTCCATTAATGTTACTAACTAACCATATTCTAGAAAATTATTATATTTTAAAAAATTTAAATTATTATTAACAACATCCCCCCTTAATTTGAATTTTTCTTCTTCACACCAAGTTTTGATCTAAATCTTTAGAATTCTTTAAACTTCAATGGCTTTGTGAAACTATTCACAACTTGATCTTGAGTCTTCACATATTGAAGCTCTACTTCCTTGTTGGCAATGCATTCTCTAATGAAATGATACCTTATGTCTGTGTGCTTACTTCGATCATGGAACACCAAATTTTTTACAAGTGCTTATGCATACTTGTTGTCAACTCAGATTTCTGTGGCTCCTTCTTGTGATAAATGAAGTTCTTTTAATAGCCTTCTGAGCCATATAGCATGACAAGTACAGGATTATAATAACCGTAAAATTTAACGAAAATTCCAATTAAAACATTTAGAATAAAAGAGAGAATTTTGAAAATATGAGAATTTATGTTTTGGCGCGTACTATTTTTTAAATGATAGTATTTTGCTATAAGCAAATATATTTTTATTTATGTAGAAATGATTATAATTTGTTAAAAGTAAGTGGACTTTTAAGTAAAAGAAGTATTGTGTTGCTTAAAATAATTATATCGGCTTCTAATGAATTTTTATGGTATTTTTAGAAATATTCTTTCTTTTAATATGAATAAAGATATTTGTTTTAAAATTTGTTTTATTACGATTTTTATCAAAAAAAATCATGATTTAAGAGTTTAACTAAAGATTTATGATAATGGAAATTTTTAGAAATTTTTGGGATATTTTATGATGAAAAACGGAATTTATATGAATTTATATAAAAGAAAATCCTATTATTAATTATTAAATAATTCTTATTATAAAAAAAAACAAATGATAAACGGAAGGAGAAAACCGTGGGGGGGGGGGGGACTGTATTTGTAATCGGGAAAGAAAAAAACGGAGAGAAGGAATAGTAGTGAATAGTAACATCCAATTTTATCTTTCGATTTGGAGTGTTTATGGGTTTCCGATCTCAAAATTGGAAGTGTTATTAGATTCAGGACGAAGAGTACTTCAGTTTTGACCGATCAGTTTTTCAAATCAACCATTGAATCGCCGTAGATCTGAAGTAGAAAATATTGGTAAAATATAAGTTCTGAAACTCTTACTTAGAGATTTCAAATTAGAAATCTGACTCCGTAGATGGATTCAAAAGTTAGATAAACATTAGGATATGAATTCATTTGGGTCATTTGATAAATTTTTATATGGCGATGAATAGTTACGATGAATAGTGATTCCAGCAGTGAATAGTTTTTTCCGGCGGTGAACAGTACTTTAGCGTTGACCGAGCTCCTAGAGGCTAAATTTAGTAAATTTGGAGTCATTTTGAAGGTTTTTGGACCTTCCGGACTCGATTTTAGAGTTTTTTTTATCGAATTCAAACCAGAAACGAGAATTTTAGGGCTGTCCAATCTGGAGCCCTTACCTATGAGTAGATATTTCTTTCTATAGCTTATTACATGCTTTTCTTGAATTTAAGATGAATTATTGATTATGATTACAAGTGATTTATACTTTTATATGTATCTAAAATGGATTAAAGTATTTGGAAATGATTTCTATTAGAAATATAGTTCAAGAAGAGTATGGTTCTGAAAATGAGATTTTTGAACTCATTGAATACATGATTTTAAATGCATTTCTTACCGCATGGTAAATAAAATATATTGTCTACGACGCATTGGTTTATAAAGTTATATGATTGCCTTGGAAAGAGGGCATATATATATGATAAACCCTGAATGGGTAATTTTTAATAGATGAATTTTGAAATGCATTAAACATATGATTTTTACATGTATTTTTCATTATATGGCAAATAAAATGTGTTATGCACATGATATTGATCTTTACAGTGATATGTTTGCCTCGGATATGGGCATATATATATATATATATATATATATATATATATATATATATATATATATATATATCTGTGTGTGTGTGTGTGTGTGTGTGATTCCCTGATTGTGAAGTTTTGACAGAGGAATATACTAAGACTGAAAGTCTGTATTATATTGAGGAATTTATACTGAATTCTATGGTATATGTGCATATAGTATTTGTGGAGGAATCCTATTGGAATCACTGTCTGCTAATAGTAGGGAATGTTAGCCCTGGTGCACCTTAATACCTCAGCTAGCAGGGGTGGTGCTAGCCTCATGTGTCGGCCAACACACGGGAGTTATTGTTATCAGGGAGAGCAAGATGCCTCTTATTATTGTTATCGGGGTGAGCGGGATGCCTCTTATTATTGATATGTTATTTACCCTCCCTTGCTGTGTGCTTGGGATTATTTATTGTATTGATTCTAATAGGGAAACCTCCTAAAGCATGTGAAATCTTTTATTGCATCAAAGTATTTATTTATAACTATATTGTACGGTATTTGGTTTTGAATATTGGGTTATATTGTGAAATGAGGATATTTGAAATACAGGTTCCATATGGATGTACTTTTGAATTGTACTTTCTATATGATAAATTTTAAAGTATAAGTCATCCATATGCTAACCTAAGAGGTTATAGACGGTCTTGTCTACTCACTGAGTTATAAAACTCACTACACGTTGTGAATATATTTTTCAGATAAGGAGACAGAGTCTGGTCCTGTGGATAGGTGATCAGCTAGACTGTCTACTCTCTGGGTGAGCCTATGTTGCTTCCAAGGCTCACGTTATTTGTATTATATTTGTACTTGTATTCTAGAGTATGCTCTATATGCCACAGGCAGGATCCTTGCTTCTACTGTTACTCTGGTGTTTATAGATATGTATTGGTTTATATGATAAAGAATGACATTATGTACATTTATGAAAAATATGTGTATGGTATATGGATTTCATGTGCCCTAAAATTAAGGTCGTGACAAGTTGGTATCAGAGCATTAGGTTTCCCTGTGGCTATCAGAGCAAAGGATTCTTTAGTAGGACCTTTAGTATCGATATGAGCTAGACATATTTATACTTCAGGTGCTGCTGAGGGATTCTATAGGGTTTCAAATTCCTTTCTATTCCAAGTTGTTAAAGTTTATAGTATAAGATAGATTGAATATTGTGACATCTTAAGAGGTATCTATGGATCAATTACAGCTTGAAAGTAAAAGAGATATGTGTCTTAAAGAATTGAGACAGATACCAAATATGATAGTTTCTGAATGTGACATCCGTTGTACCCGGTTGTCTAGATATGGTAGATTGTGATGTGATATTGAGAATGGATTTGTTGGCATTATGTCATGTCATTTTGAAATGTCATTATAAGGTGATTAAATTCAATATTCTTGGGGAATTTTCTTTCTTGATATAAAGGGATCGTAGTGAGATACCCAGTAATCTAATCTCTGCTTTAACATCCTATAAGCGATTATAGAAAGGTGTCAAGAATATTTGACAATGATGAGAGATGTTGATATAAAGTATATAAGTGTAAATCAAGTTCCAGTGGTTAAAAAATTTTCTGATGTAATTCTTGAAGAATTGCCAGGATTACCTCGAAACGTAAAATATAATTTGGTATTGATTTATTTCCTAGAACCCAACCAGTGTCTATACCTCTATATAGAATGGCACCGACTAAACTCAAGGAATTGAAGGATCAGTTGTGACACTTGTTAGACTAGGGATTTATATACCCTAGTACTATTACTTGGAGTGCTTCAGTTCTATATGTGAAAAAGAAAGATGGATCACTATGACTATGCATAGATTATAGACAATTGAATAAAGTGACAATGTGGAATAAATACTCATTACCTCATATAAATGATATGTTTGACCAGCTACAAGGTGCTCAACATTTAAAAAAAAATTGAATTGATTTGATATCTGGATCTCATAAATTGAGGATAAGGGAAGAGGATATTCGAAAAATTTCTTTTAGGACTCGTTATGGCATTATGAGTTCTTGGTGATGTCATTTAGTCTGACAAATGCCCAGTTGCATTCATGGACTTGATAACAAAAAAATTATTGAAGCCATCCCTGGATTAATTTTTTATTATAATTATTGATAATATACTAGAATATTTCAAGAGTTCAGAGTATCATAAGCAATATTTAAAGATAATATTACAAACTCCAAGGGAGTATCAGTTATATACTAAGTTCTCAAAATATGAATTTTGACTTAGTAATAGTACTTTCTTAAGGTATGTGGCTAGCAAGATGGTATCCAAGATAACCCTAAGAAAGTAAAAGCGGTACAACAATGTCCACATCTTGCTATAGTTACAGATGAAGATCCAAGTCCAATTTGCGCTTTCTACTGTGGTCTGTTGTCCATTCTATTAGAGCTGTAATTGGATCAGGTACATGAACATATGCTTGTAAAGCATCAATAAGCTCCTCAGCATCTGAAGCTGAGACGAGAATTCGTCGTGTGTTGTGTATATATTTTACTAATTACCGCAAGTGCACGGCGTAGCTGTAACTAGTCTGGCAAGTACGGGTCGTGTCCACAGAGAACAATGCCAACTACCAGAATCTTACAAAAAGTACTATCTAAATCGATGAAATTTGATTTGCAAGAATCACAATTAAGCAAGTTGAAAGAATCAATTAAACTAGGCCTAGGGTTAGGGTTCACCACACTTGTGATACTCAACAACTGATATTCACCTCTAATTGCAATTGTATAGACTGTTGGGGATGGTTTAGCCTTAATTAACTAGCAATCTCTTTCAAGAATTACTAGTCGTACCTAGGTTAATCAAATTACCTACTTTCGTGGTTCTTAGCTTAACCTAGGTTCATTAAGTTTTATACCAACCATAGAGTTCAACTAGTCAGTTTTCTCGTTCCCACTAATTGACTCAAGCCTAAGGTATCTTAAACTACTTTCGTGATTAAGATAACCCTAATTAACTATTGGATTCGGGTTTTAATCTTCACCTTTCAGTTCATCGATTAAATACCTAATACGTGATAGCTTGGTGATCAGGCATTCCATCAACTAATTAAAGCATACAATAGTTAATCCAATTCAATCTAATCCCAATTACAATTAGGGTTTCTTAATTCAATTTAAAAGCATAGTATCATTGTACCACAATTGGGTTTACCGTAACCCTAGATGGAATCTACTCACACATTGTCAAATCAAGAACTAAAACCATACTCATTGAATAATTCATAGTAGTTCAATACAATTAAGAAGTAGGAGAAGAGGTAGAAGTAGTAGAAGAACAAATAAAAGTAGAAGTAGAAAGATAGAACCTGTTTGTAGAAGTACTTAGATCAATTACAACTTGAAAAGCAATAAATTCAATCCTAGAACATCAAAATCCTTCAAAGAATTATGTAAAAACCTAATCTAGATGTGTTTCCTAAGGCTAAAAAGTGTTTTTCTGGTCTCCCCTTCGGTTCTCCTTGTCCCTCTTGCAAATCCCTAAGTCCTCCCATGTATTTGGGCCGTAGAAACCCTAAAAACGACGTCCTTTACGAGCCCTGAAGCACGGTCGTGCCCTGGAACACAGCCTGGCCGTGCTTCGGGCTGGAATTCTGAAGAGGCTGCAGGAAATACCACCAACACGGCCAGGCCGTGTTGCAGGCCTCCTTAACACGGCCAGACCGTGTTGGGTGCTATGGTGCTCCTTTCTTCATCAAATTTGGCATGCAACCTCCTTGCTTCCTCCTCAACATGATCCAAGTCTTTTAGGGTCTTTCCATGACCATTTTTCCTTGCTTCTTGGCTTCTTTTGCTCTCCTGCAATCACAAAATAAACCACAACAGTATCCAGAACAAAGTATAACCAAAAGCATGAAAATATCCATAAGTTACTATGAATAAGGGGACAAAACATGACCAATAAGCACTCAAAATTCCCCTTTATCAAATTCCCCCATGCTTAAACCTTTGCTTGTCCTCAAGCAAATGACATCCCATAACAGAAGGAAGGGGGACAAATGCTATCAAAGTCCACAAGATAGATGAATGCAGCATAGATAACTTTTCACTCAATCCAAGTGCACACAATAGA
Source organism: Gleditsia sinensis (assembly GCA_037074535.1). NCBI lineage: Eukaryota > Viridiplantae > Streptophyta > Magnoliopsida > Fabales > Fabaceae > Gleditsia > Gleditsia sinensis. The sequence goes on from CM073473.1 coordinate 30,157,906, forward strand.
TATATGAATAGACAGTAATCAAAATAGTCTCTATTCTTCTAAAACTAAACCAAAAATTTCCTCTACTAAATATCTTCTCCTATTGTGACCAGAGGTTGTATGCTTTAGAGCGATTTTCAAACACTCAAGTAGGCCACCTCATCCCTTAGATCTCCCTATGTTGCCTTACCCTTATTTCTATTTAAACTCAAACTCTTTTACTTTTCATCATATATTTTTTTTCTTTTTCATCCATTCATCATCATTTTTTTTAGAAATATGCAATGAGTGCATTTTATGCTCCATCTCAATAGGGTAAAGGCATCTAGGTACTCATACTAAGGCCTTTCTGGTGCCTTGAAGGAGGTACTCAGAGTGAAAACTTTTTGGGTTTCACATACCCTCATTTTTTACCTCTCCCTACCTTCACACTCTCATAGTGTAAAAATAAAAAATAACATACAATTCATGGCTCAATAGAGAGATATTTTTCAAAAAATTAAAGGTTTAATGCTAGAAGAGAGAGACTAAAATAATAGCTACATATTTCATATCCTATTGTGCATCACATGTTCATGAGCTAGAATCAACATATACTACATTAGTCTATCTTAGGAATAGTAACTATGTGGTATTGCAGCAGGACAGAAGAAATGCAGAATGTACAATATATACACACAAAGAAAATGACCGGTGCAGATAAACTCAAGCAATGACAGATACGTAAGTACACTCCCCCATGCTTAAACCAGACAGTGGCCTCAATGTCATAAGTATGATAGAGAGGATGCAGAGGGAAGAGGGTACTTACAAAGCACTAGTCGTCCTGTGGTGGTGGGGGTGGGTGCTGGCTTAGGTGCCAGGTGTACCATGCCTGCATCATACCCTGCATGCTTTGAATGGAGTCTTGCATGGCATGCAGGGTAGCTCTCTGAGACAGTTGCTCATCTTCAATGCGGCTAAGCCGTGATGAGAGGGAATTCATATCCTCTGAGGGAGCAGAAGATGGACCTGCAGTGTCAGCAAAATGGGAGGGGGTGGTGGAAGAGCTAGCAGTGGTTCTATGGGGAACTTGTTATCAATTGAATAGATCCAATTCTCTTTGTTGGTTACTGTAGTTTTAGTAGGATTGGGGAGGGGGAATAGTGGATTACCGCGGAGATACAACCAGTACTGGTCATCTTTTTTAACAACCAATTTCATATGGTAACAGGTTTCCATATCAATCCGGGTATTACCAAGTACTGGTGGCATACCCTGCAAATTAGCCTCAAATCCTAATCCTCTAGCAATAGTAGTAACCAAACCACCCATGACAATTTTCCCAGTCATTGCCCTACCTATCCTGGTCATCTGATGAGCCATGAAGGCTCCAGTATCCACCTTTGTACCATTAATCATTGAATGTAGAAAATAAAGCTCTCTTTGACTGGCTACCCCATCACTTTCGGCCCTACCAAAAATAGTATGGGCCATAAGCCTTTGTAAATACCTGAAATTGGGGTTGCAAATGAAAGAGGCTTTTGAACTCGATGCACTGTATTGCCCATCAATTGCAATGGAAGTCCAAAATGGGTTAGAGAGAAAGCTAGAAGGGACTTGTCTAGTACCTCCTGAAGGTAGGCTAAACAGTGCATTAAATTCAGCCAATGTAAGATTAAAAGTACGATTAAAAAGTCTAAATTTTACTTGGCCGTGATGGACATTAGGGCCTCGATATAAGATCGTGGTAATGGAGCTGAAAAACTCCAAGGTGGGCCGAGGATAGGCGGGGTATCGTAGGGATATAAATTGGTTCCACCCAATCCTGTCAATCAAGTATTGGACGTCGGTTAAAAGACCCAGCCGCTCTAAACAGTTCTCATCTATATACTGGGTACTCAGCATTCCCCGTTTAACAAGAGTATCGTATCGTGCTCGTTGATTGTCGTCAACGAACTCAATACCATACTCATTTATTTGATGAGGGAGTTGGGGTGGTGTAAGGTTGCGTCCTCTACGTGGTTGAGAGGATTGGTATGAAGATGACCCTTTCCGGGCTCTTTTGGGACCCATGGTGAATGATATTCAAAGTAATGCAAGCGGGAACCAAATGCAATTCAGGGTGGGTAAATTTGGTAATGCAGAGACAACAGGGTGTATGTAATAAAATAAGATCAGACCATCACAAGTAATTGAAGTTCAGATGCAAGGACAAAGCTAATCAGATAAAACAGAAACCAAACTAGAGGAACATATCACAGGCAAAAGTAGTAGGTAAATCACCAAATGCATGAAGTTCAATGCATCAGACCAGCCCAAATCAGAATGAACCGAGAATGCAAAACCAGATGTGAGATTACAATTAGCAAGCTAAAAGCATTTCTATTCAGAGGCATCAACCAGTACCAAGATTAATAACCAATTACTCTATATCTAAAAAATAAAACAAAGTAAGAGAGAATAAGTTACCTGATGGAAATGCAGCAAGATGATGAAGCTTGAAGGAACCCAGCAGTTCGATGAAGGATTGGGGGTGGGTTTCGGTTTAGTGTGGGTAGATGGCAGGCTTGGCCGAAGAAGCGGTTGGGTTGAGGGAATGGGAAGTATGGATTAGGTAGCGATTTGGGTGTGGAAAGGTTGGGTTACGGTGGAGAGGTGAAGGGGGAAGTGGGGTGGGTGTTTGTGGGGAATGGGTGGAGGCGAAGAAATGGTGAGGGTGGAATTTGAGGGGGGTTGGTGGCCAATTAAGAGGAGGGGGATGAAGAAGATAGGCGCATGGATGGAGGGTTGGTGGTGGGTATGCGGCGAAGGAGGGGAAAGGAGAAGAGAAGGGGGAACACGGGAGAAAGAGGGGGGTGGCACGGTCTAGGGCACGGGTGGGGAGGGGAAAAAAATTGGGTTAAGTGGGGGATATGCCCGAAGCACGGCCATGCTTCGGGCGGGTTTCGCTGCAGCCCCCCCCCCCACTTTTTTTTTCACACGGGCACACCCGTGTTCCTGGCAGGTTTTAGTATGGGAACCCCCTCTTTTTTTTTTACACGGGCACGGCCGTGTCATGGGACACGGCCTGCCCGTGTTGCCTGCGGGAATGCCCATTTTTTCTCCATTTTCTTGTGTTTTTTCTTCATAAACGCATTGTGGAACATGTATAGCCCAAGTGATTGACTGAAATCCCTCAATTCTCCACATTTAGCTTCTTCTTTAGAACTTCTTTAAGGATCCTTGTTTCTAACCCTTTCAAACTATTTTGGAAACATCGAAACGAACCTAGAAATCAAAGGAAAATAGTTAATAAACTTAACCTAAAAAGATAGCTAATGAAAACTAAAACACAAAGTAAGGAAAAGAAAAGTTCTAAATAATTCAAAAATGTGGGTTGCCTCCCACAAAGCGCTTGTTTAAAGTCATTAGCTCGACTCCCTTGCTTCTTAATGGATCGAGGAAGGCTCTAAGAGAGCTTGGGTGGCTCCCTTTTCAACTGTATGTCCCGTCACAAAATGTTTGAGGCGTTGCCCGTTGACCTTAAAAAATCTGGTGGACTCACTCCACACCTCCACTGCTCCATATGGGAAAACTTTAGTCACTTGGAATGGTCCAGACCACCTAGACCGAAGTTTCCCTAGGAAGAGTCTCAACCTTGAATTAAACAGCAAAACCCAATTCCCCACTTGAAATTGGCGCCTAAGGATGTGCTTATCATGCCATCTTTTTGTTCTTTCCTTGTATAATTTGGCATTGTCATAAGCATCAAGCCTTAGCTCATCTAGCTCATTTAGTTGTAGGCATCTCCTCTTTCCAGCAGTTGATAGGTCAAAATTGATTGTTTTAACCGCCCAGTATGCCTTATGTTTTAGCTCCACCGGCAAATGACAGGGTTTCCCATATATTAACCGAAAGGGTGTGGTTCCAATCGGTGTTTTATATGCAGTCCTGTAGGCCCATAGTGCATCATCTAGTTTGAGAGACCAATCTTTTCTGGTTTTTGAGACGGTCTTTTCTAATATGGCCTTGATCTCTCTATTTGATATCTCAACTTGCCCACTAGTCTGGGGATGGTAGGCTAGGGCCATTTTATGAGTGACTCCATATTTCTTCAAAAGGTTTTGGAACTGTTGCTAAGTGAAGTGAGAACCTCCATCGCTTATCACAGCTTGGGGTACTCCAAATCTGGGGAAGATTATCTTCTTAAAGAGTTTAACAACCACTATAGCATCATTGGTGGGGGATGCTACTGCTTCAACCCATTTAGAAACGTAGTCCACAGCTACTAGAATATATTTGTTTCCACATGAAGATGGAAAAGGACCCATAAAGTCAATGCCCCAAACGTCAAATATTTCAACTTCTAAAATGCTGTTTAGGGGCATTTCATTCCTTCGGGTTATGTTGCCAACTCTTTGGCACCGATCACATGCCTTTACAAAAGTGTGCACATCTTTGAAGAGTGTGGGCCAATAGAAACCAGCTTGAAGAACTTTAGCTGCAGTCTTAGAGACACTGGTGTGGCCTCCACAAGGTGAACTATGGCATTGGTATATCACGCTATAAACTTCTTCTTCCGGAATACACCTTCGGAATATGCCATCCGCACACCACTTGTATAAGCATGGATCATCCCAATGGTATGCCTTTACGTCAGAGAAGAATTTCTTTTTTTGATGATAACTCAACCCCTCAGGGAGTATTCTACATGCAAGAAAATTCACGAAGTCCGCATACCAAGGAGCATCAGTATTAGTGACCATTAGGAGTTGGTCATCTGGAAAGGAATCATCAATGGGCAAATTATCTTTATCATCTTTCATCAGATCTTGCCTAAGTCTGGAAAGATGGTCTGCAACCACATTCTCCGTACCTTTCTTGTCTCTGATTACAAGATCAAACTCCTGAAGTAAGAGGATCCATCTTATCAGTCTTGGTTTGGCATCCTTCTTACTTAATAAGTATTTGAGGGCAGCATGATCTGTGAAAACTATGACTTCTGATCCTAGCAGGTATTGTCTGAATTTATCAATTGCGAACACTACTGCTAAGAGCTCCTTCTCAGTGGTGGAGTAGTTTACTTGAGCTTCGTCTAATGTCTTGCTAGCATAATAGATGACATAGGGCTTTTTGTCTCTCCATTGCCCAAGTACAGCTCCCACGGCATAGTCACTTGCATCGCACATAATTTCAAAAGGAAGGCTCCAATCAGGAGGTTGGATGATGGGTGCAGATATGAGCGCCTCCTTTAACCTGCAAAAAGAACGCAAGCAGTCATTATCAAATTCAAACGAGACATCTTTAACAAGTAAGTTAGTTAAAAGTTTAGAGATTTTTGAGAAGTCTTGGATGAATCTTCTGTAGAATCCTGCATGCCCAAGAAAACTTCTCACTTCCTTAACATTCGAAGGTGGTGGCATAGTCTGAATCGCCTCTATCTTTTCCTTATCCACCTCTATCCCCCTTTCTGACACTAAGTGTCCCAGAACTATTCCTTCTCTCACCATAAAGTGGCATTTCTCCCAATTCAAAACCAGATTGACTTCCTCACATCTCTTAAGTACCTGTGTCAAATTTTTCAAACAGTCATCAAATGAGGTACCATAAACTGAAAAGTCATCTATAAACACTTCCATTATTTCCTCTATAAAATCAGAGAAAATAGCCATCATGCATCTCTGGAAAGTGGCTGGTGCGTTACACAATCCGAATGGCATCCTTCTATATGCAAAGGTGCCATAGGGACATGTGAACGTAGTCTTCTCTTGGTCGTCTGGATGGATAGGGATCTGAAAGAATCCTGAGTATCCATCCAGATAACAGAAGTGTGAGTGTTTTGCCAACCTTTCCAATAACTGATCAATAAAAGGTAAAGGGAAGTGATCCTTACGGGTGGCTTTGTTTAGTTTTCTATAATCAATACACACGCGCCAACCCGTAACAACTCTAGTAGGGATTAATTCATTATTATCATTCTTAATAACAGTCATATCTCCCTTTTTAGGAACCACATGGATAGGACTTACCCATTCACTATCCGAGATAGGATAGATAATACCTGCATCAAGCAATTTAAGCACCTCCTTCTTAACTACCTCTTTCATATTTGGATTGAGTCTTCTCTGGTGTTTCCTGAAAGGTTTATGATCATTATCAACAATTATACGATGCATACAAACAAATGGACTAATCCCTTTAATATCATTTATGGTATACCCAATAACCTTTTTGAATTCCCTGAGTACATCAAGTAACTTACCGGTTTCTTCAGTATTCAGATTAGCATTCACTATGACTGGATTTGAAGAGTTAGGGTCCAGAAATTCATACCTGAGGTTGGAAGGAAGAGGTTTTAATTCTACCTTAGGTGCTTTGCCTTCCTCTATGTCTGCTGATTTTTTATGGTGATCTTGGTCCAGCTTTTCAGTTTTCACTTCTGAGTTGACTTTAGGACTCTCATCAAGCAATCTAGTGTAGGCATCAGCTTCTACCTGTTCAGCACACGAAACAGAACTATCCAAAAGGCAAAGCTCAAGTGGATCAGTAGGGCACAAGCTCATTGCATTATCAATAATATTTTGTTCAATTATATCAATCATGCAACAAGTATCTCCTAAGGATGGACATTTCATAGCTTCATTAAGATTAAATTCTATCTTTTCATCCCCTACATTCAAGGAAAGTTTCCCATCCTTAACATTTATAATGGCACCTGCAGTGGCTAGAAAAGGTCTTCCCAAAATGATGGGGATTTGGCTATCTTCCTCCATCTCTAATACCACAAAGTCAATAGGTATGAAAAACTTACCTACCTTTAGAGGAACATCCTCTAATGTACCTACCGGGTGAGTAACGGATCGGTCCGCTAACTGTAAGGAAATAGTGGTAGGTTTCAGATCTCCCATCTGGAGCTTTTTGCAAATGGATAGTGGCATGAGGCTCACGCTTGCTCCTAAATCACATAAGGCTTTAGTGATCTACACATCTCCAATGGAACAAGGTATTGAAAAACTCCCAGGATCCTTGAGTTTAGGAGGTAGTTTGTTCTGAATCAGGGCACTACACTCTTCAGTCAATGCCACAGTGGCATATTCTTCAATCTTCCTCTTATTAGAGAGGATTTCCTTTAGAAATTTGGCATATAAGGGCATCTGAGATACTGCTTCCAAGAATGGATTGTTGATGTGCAACTTTTTAAGCACATCCAGAAACTTTCCATACTGTTTCTCCAGCTTAGCTTTGGCTAGTCTCTGCGGGAAGGGAACTGGTGGCTTATACGGTTCAGGAGCCATATATTCAGGCTCATCTAGTTCCTTCCTTCCACTAACTGACTCTTTTTCTTCATTCATTGGCTCAGGCACATCCTTATTTTCAACTTCTTTATCATCCTCCCTTTCCACTGGTTCACCCAACTGTTTCCCACTCCTCAAGGTAATGGCTTTACAGTGTTCTCTAGGGTTTTCAGGTTGACCAGGGAACTTACCAAAATTTCTGGTTGAGGAGCTCGCTTGCTGCGCTATCTGTGTCTCTAGCATCTTATTATGAGTAGCAAGTGAATCCACTTTAGAAGCTAGGTCTTTAATTGCTTCATTCATGTTGAGATTCTGAGCTCTAAACTCCTCATTCTGCTTGCTCTGTGTGGAGATGAAATTCTCCATTAGAGTCTTCAGATTTGACTTCGGTTGGGGAGGATTGTATGGCCTTGGATTCTGGAACCCTGGGGGTTGCCTAAAATTATTTTGGGGCTGCTGACCAACATTAGGCTTGTATGATAGGTTAGGATGGTTTCTCCAGCCAAGATTGTAAGTATTACTGTAGGGATTACCCCTCTGATTGTTCACAAAATTGACTTGCTCACAGTCCTGAACTGTAGAACTCCCAAGCTGACATTCATTAGCTGCATGGCCTATACCTCCACAGATCTCACAAGATGTAAAAGATGAAGATGATGCAATGGCATTGATGCTCAGTTTATCTAATTTCTGAAATAAAGCATCAACTTTAGAAGTCAGATGATTAAAAGCATCAACTTCATACATACCTACCGGCTTTCTGGTCTGCCTCTCACTAGACTATGAGTAGTGGTTCTGAGCCATGTCTTCAATCAACTCATATGCTTCATCAACAGTTTTGTTCATTATGGCTCCTCCAGCTGCAGCATCCACAGACATCTGGGTGCTATATACTAGTCCATTGTAGAACGTATGGACTATTAACCATTTTTCTAGCCCGTGGTGTGGGCATACCCTGAGGAGCTCCTTGAATCTCTCCCATGCCTCATATAAAGATTCTCCATCCTTTTGAAAAAATGTAGTAATCTGGTTCCTCAGATGGGCCGTCTTACTCGGTGGGAAATACTTGGCCAAGAAAGCTTGAGAAAGCTGCTGCCAAGTGGTGATAGAGCCTGATGGTAGAGAGTGAAGCCATGCACGTGCTTTATCCCTTAGTGAGAAAGGGAATAACCTCAATCTAATTGCATCTGATGAGACACCGTTCAGCTTCAAGGTGTCACAATACTCCAGGAATACGGAGAGGTGGAGGTTTGGGTCTTCAGTAGGCGACCCTCCAAACTGGTTCTGCTGAACCATCTGCAAAAGAGATGGCTTCAGCTCAAAATTATTGGCTTCAACCACCGGCCTGACTATGCTGGGGTTCAGGCCATGTGTGTCTGGGGCTGTGAAGTCCTTTAGTGACCGGTTACCTCTTTCCCCCATTGTAACTGGTAAACTTCCTTCCTGCTGTCTTCTTCTTAACCTTCGCAAAGTGCGTTCGATTTCAGGGTCAAATTCAGCAACACTTTCACGTGCTCTTCGCATGAAAGAGATACACACCTAGGAAGGAAGAAAAGAAGCAAAATCAGCAAAAGAAAATTATGCAGAAAAATTAAAAAGAAAAATAAACAAAATTTGATCTAGTCTAGCTATTTTATAAGATATCTAATATTGGCTCTGATCCCCGGCAACGGTGCCAAAAACTTGTTGTGTATATATTTTACCAATTACCGCAAGTGCACAGCGTAGCTGTAACTAGTTCGGCAAGTACGGGTCGTGTCCACAGAGAACAATGCCAACTACCAGAATCTTACAAAAAGTACTATCTAAATCGATGAAATTTGATTTGCAAGAATCACAATTAAGCAAGTTGAAAGAATCAATTAAACTAGGCCTAGGGTTAGGGTTCACCACACTTGTGATACTCAACAACTGATATTCACCTCTAATTGCAATTGTGTAGATTGTTGGGGATGGTTTAGCCTTAATTAACTAGCAATCTCTTTCAAGAATTACTAGTCGTACCTAGGTTAATCAAATTACCTACTTTCGTGGTTCTTAGCTTAACCTAGGTTCATTAAGTTTTATGCCAACCATAGAGTTCAACTAGTCGGTTTTCTCGTTCCCACTAATTGACTCAAGCCTAAGGTATCTTAAACTACTTTCGTGATTAAGATAACCCTAATTAACTATTGGATTCGGGTTTTAATCTTCACCTTTCAGTTCATCAATTAAATACCTAATACGTGATAGCTTGGTGATCAGGCATTCCATCAACTAATTAAAGCATACAATAGTTAATCCAATTCAATCTAATCCCAATTACAATTAGGGTTTCTTAATTCAATTTAAAAGCATAGTATCATTGTACCACAATTGGGTTTACCGTAACCCTAGATGGAATCTACTCACACATTGTCAAATCAAGAACTAAAACCATACTCATTGAATAATTCATAGTAGTTCAATACAATTAAGAAGTAGGAGAAGAGGTAGAAGTTGTAATAACCGTAAAATTTAATGAAAAGGAAATTTAAAATAAAAGAGAGAATTTTGACAATAGAGATAAGAACCGTAGAAAATATGTATATTTATTACATAAAAAAAAAATATTAGAAGTTATATTTTGGCGCGCTATAAGCAAATATATTTTTATTATGTAGACATAATTATGATTTGTTAAAAGTAAGTGGATTTTTAAGTAAAAGAAGTATTGTGTTGCTTAAAATAATTAGACCGGCTTCTATTGAATTTTTATGGTATTTTTAGAAATACTCTTTCTTTTAATATAAATAAAGAAATTTGTTTTATTACTATTTTTATCAAGAAAAATTATGATGTGAGAGTTTAACTAAAGATTTATGAGAAAGGAAATTTTTAGAAATTTTTGGGATATTTTATGATGAAAAACGGAATTTATATGAATTTTATAAAGAAAATCTTATTATTAATTATTTAATAATTATTTAAAAATAAAAAAAAATTACTGTAGCTCCTGCATATATGCATACGGGCAGCCAGAGACGCAGAGACAGAAAACCGCAGCCCCCCATTTTTCCCTTTTCCCCTTCGAATTTCAAACCCTCATATCTGGAGCTACGGACCTCTGATTGACGAACCGTCAGGACCATTGGACTCGTGGCAACGAGTACTTCAAAACCCACCGATCAATTTCACCGGAAAGTCGCCGGAAGGTCGCCAGAAAATCGCGTGAATAGTACCTCCAAAGGTAAAATTTCGTCCCATTGCGTTTTAGGCTTCGTTTTTACCGAAATTCTTCCCGTAGATAGCTTTAGAATCGAATATGGGGTTTTTAGGTTTCAGCATGAATAGTATTTTCCGGCGAGTGAATAGTGTTTTCCGGCGTGAATAGTGATTTTAGAATTTTCTAATTTTCATGCTATGTCTATATTTTCTAGGTTATTGAGCCACTACGAGGTGAAATTCTCGTTGTTGGACTTCTAGTACGGTGAGTGGGTTTTTCATACTATAGCGCATGTTTTAGGAATTTGATTTATAACTCTCTCGTATATTTTAACTAGTTGGAATGTATGTTAAATAGTTTTACTGCTTTGAAAATCAATATGTTCCAACCATGTTAGAAATTGTAAATTTCAATCCTAGTTGAACCCTAGGTATGCAGGGCAAGCATCTAGACTATTAATTCTCCATTTGAGCTAGATTTATAGAAATGCGAACTTAGTCATAAAAATGAACTAAGTTAGCCATGAAAGGATTTAATGCATGATGAGCATCTATGTGACGTCTACGGACGATCTATGTTTAAAAGGGAAAATTTATGATTGTAAAGGTCTCCATGGGAATTCATGGATGAGATATGTTTTAGAACGAGATTTTATGCATGAAAAGAGCTAGATGGAGAATTATAGCTGTATTGTAAAGTTATTGAAATGTTTTACTTTAAACTCTTTGAATAGCATATTTCACATGTTTTCTATTGGAGGGACCCTTTTAGATCACTGTTAGCTAGCCGCAGGTAGTGCTAGCCCTGGTGCACCATGATCATGTTAAGGCTTCGGCCTAGGATATTGTGACGGGCATATGACAGCCTAAGACACAAAATTTAGGGTGGACTTATGTCTACGCCTACAGTGATTACCCTACCCTTGCTGTGTGCTTGGGGGAGATGATAGATCTGTTAGGAAAGACCTCCAATAAATTAGTGCATTTTTCTTAAAGATTAAATATTTCTAAAATACCTCATTCATCATTGTTCTTGCATAAGAATCTTCATTTATTACTTACCATGCATAATTGATTTGCTTACAGATATTGATTTAATCCTGATTTATCATTTGAACTGTTTAGCATTCTTTCAATAAATTACGGTTAAATGTTTAATGTTTTCTATACTTTAATTTCAATTATTTAATTAATTGCGAAATATTCGTGCTTAGTTTGCCCTGTTTCTGTTATAGTATGATTTATCCATTCACTGAGATGTGGTAATCTCACCCCTCTTCTGTTTTCTCCCCACAGATAGTCAAAGAAACACTGATCCAGCTACAGCTCCATAGGAGGCTGAGTTAGCATTGGTGAGCCCCAGTTTGGGCAAGGCTTTGTTGTACTGGTTGTTTAGTTTAGTTATGTCTAGTATATCTCCATGAACATACAGGCAGGATCCTCACTTCTTGTGTTGTTTGAAAAATGATTTTAAGTTTTACAATAATGTTTGTACTATGAGGCCATGGGCCAAGTTGAATCAAGGATGTTGGATTCATGAACTATATATATATATATACAGTATTTTCTGATATTGGATGTGGCGTATGTGGCCAGTTATATTATTATGTACTGGATTGTGTGCTGAATGGTTGTGCATGCTATGTGTTAGGCTTACGGCTAGGGGGAAACCCTTATGCCGTGCCGGTCATGTGTTCCATCATTTGGGGCCGTGAAAAATATGGTATCAGAGGGTTAGGTTTCCCTGTGTTCATGGAGTAACGGACCTTTAGGTAGGACTTTGAGTATGGGTATGAATCCGGACATGCTTATACTCACGGTGCTGCTAAAGGGGTTCGATAGGATGTTGTCTTTTTGTTTAAGTGAGTCAGTTTATAGTATGCTATGTTGGTATGGTTAAGTGATGGTTGAGCTATTTCTGTTTTATAGCGAAATGCCACCAAGAACCAGATCAAAGGTTAGGCAACCCGCGGTTCAAGAGCAGATGGCTGAAGAGTCTGCTCAGTCCGCAGTACCTGTGCCTAGAGGCCGAGGTAGAGGTCGTGGTAGAGGCCGAGGTAGAGGTCGTGGCAGAGGCCGACCTAGAGGCAGTGGCAGAGGTGTAAGGGCTGCTGAAGCAGCCGAACAAACTGAGTTAAGAAGTGAGCAAGCTGAAACTCCCAGGACGGGGGAAATGTCTTCTCACCCCCGGGATGATGTGATAGCCCAGATGCTGGTAACCATGCAGGGTATGCAGCGGGCAATAGAAAATCTAGCTGAGAGAAGGGATGGGCAAGATAGAAGGGACCCGCAACAGCCCAAAACAACTACCTCCGTTCCAGAACCAGTTAGGTCCGTGGAGCGGCAGGTGAGACCCGCTGAGAGGGAAGTGGAACTATCTGAGTTCCTGAAGCTGAAACCGCCAACCTTTAAGGGGTTGTTGGCCAGTGAAGATCCCCAGGAGTTTATAGAGGCTACTGAGAAGATCTGCGAAGTTCTTAAGTGTCCAAAGATTCGCTCAGTAGAATTGGCAGCCTTCCAGTTGTCTGGCGTAGCGCAGGTATGGTTCAAGACCATGATGCGTGGAAGGGGAGCTACAGCGCCACCTTTGAGATGGCCAGAGTTCAAGGAAGTCTTCATGGAGAGGTTTGTGCCTCAGAGTATACGATATGCAAAGTGTCAAGAGTTTGTGGAGTTGAAGCAGACTCATGGTATGTCAGTCACGGAGTATGACTACCGCTTCACACAGCTGATGCCGTATGCACCGCACATGGTCCCTACTGAAAGGGACATGATCAGGAAATTTATCCAGGGGTTGGTGCCAGCATTGTTTAAATCAGTGGCACCCCAGATGAAGCAATTTCCGAACTATGCAGAGGCTGTAGATTGCGCAAGAATGATGGAGACTAGGCATTTGGTCGATGTTGAGAGTGCCAAGCTGAGGAAGAGAGATAGAGACAGGAGCTCCAAAGGAGGACAAAGTTCTCATTCCCAAGGACCCCGATTCCAGAGCCAGCAGCGCCCAGCACCACAGAATATTGGGAACCCCAACCAGAGACCAGATGCAAGTGGTAGGCTAGGTCTTAGCCAGGGAAACACCAGGTATCCAGGACAACCAGGACCAAGAGCCATTCAGCAGAACAGGCCACAATGCCCTATTTGTGGCAACCATCATTTTGGTCAGTGCCGCAGGGAGATGATTGTTTGCTATCATTGCCACCAACCTGGACACATGAAGAGGGAATGTCCTCAGTTGTATGGCTCAAGCCAAGGGCCAACTCGACCAGCTTTACTACCAGCCCCAGTGGCAGCTCAGCCTATAAGGACTATACCGGGCCAAGCAAGTAGCAGAGGTACTGGTAGAGGGATGATGGGCCGCGGTCAAAGCCAAGCAGGCCGAGGTGAACCGAGGATTTTTGCTCTTACCAGACAGGATGCACAAGCTTCAAATGCGGTCATGACAGGTACTCTTTCAGTTTGCCTAAATGAAGCATATGTTTTGTTTGACCCCGGGTCTACATATTCCTATGTTTCTCCTAGTTTTGCTAAGAGTTTGGGTAAAGATCCGATTAGGATGGATGCCCCTTTCTTTGTAACCACCCCAGTCGGTGATTATTTGCCAGTAGAGTATGTATGCAAATCATGTAAAGTGTCAGTGGGTGATAGGGAGACATCTGCTGATTTGATCATCCTAGACATGGTCGACTTTGATGTAATCCTAGGAATGGATTGGTTGGCAGCATGCTATGCTACCTTGGATTGTTATGAGAAGGCAATCAAGTTCAACCCTCCAAGTGAAGTTCCTTTCCGGTTCCAGTGTGATCGAAGTAAAGCTCCAAGTAACCTGATATCAGTCTTGGGTGCTCAGAAGATGTTGAAGAAGGGATGCCAGGGATATTTGGCATATGTTAGAGATGTGGATGGGAAGGTACCGGATGTAGACAAGATGGCAGTGGTAAGAGACTTCCTGGATGTCTTCCCAGAAGAGTTGCCAGGATTACCTCCTGAACGGGAGATAGAGTTTGGTATCGACCTTATTCCAGAGGCTCGACCAATTTCTATACCGCCTTACAGGATGGCACCTACAGAGCTTAAAGAGCTAAAGAGTCAGTTGCAGGATTTGTTAGATAAAGGTTTCATCAGGCCGAGTACCTCTCCATGGGGTGCTCCAGTTCTTTTTGTGAAGAAGAAAGATGGGTCTTTGCGTCTTTGCATTGACTATCGGCAACTGAATAAGCTAACAGTGCGCAACAACTACCCTTTACCCAGGATTGATGATCTGTTCGATCAACTTCAAGGAGCGAAATGTTTCTCCAAGATTGATCTGAGGTCAGGGTATCATCAGTTGAGAATCAAGAAGGAAGATATTTCCAAGACGGCTTTTAGGACCCGTTATGGTCATTATGAGTTTTTGGTTATGTCTTTCGGACTAACTAATGCACCAGCTGCTTTTATGGACTTGATGAACAGAGTGTTCAAGCCATTCTTGGATCAGTTTATCATCGTGTTCATTGATGACATATTGGTTTATTCTGCAGACCATGAGGAGCATGAACAGCACCTACGGGTCATTCTGCAGATTTTGAGGGATCAGCAGTTGTATGTCAAGCTCTCTAAGTGTGAGTTCTGGTTGGACAGTGTTATGTTTCTGGGGCATGTAGTCACGAAGGACGGCATTCAAGTAGACCCCGAGAAGGTAGAGGCAGTACAGCAGTGGCCTCGCCCAGCTAGTGTGACGGAGATCCGAAGTTTCTTGGGTCTAGCAGGGTATTACCGGAGGTTCATCAAGGATTTCTCCAGAATTGCTGCTCTTTTGACCAGATTAACCAGGAAGGGAGTTAAGTTTGAGTGGTCGGATGTATGCGAAGAAAGTTTCCAAACCTTGAAGAAGTGTCTAACCACAGCCCCAGTTCTAACTATCCCAACGGGCACTGGAGGATACTCAGTATACTGTGACGCCTCAAGGGTGGGCTTGGGTTGTGTGTTAATGCAGAATGGTCATGTTGTAGCCTACGCATCTAGGCAGCTCAGGAAGCACGAACAGAACTATCCTACACATGATCTGGAGATGGCGGCAGTGGTCTTTACCTTGAAGATTTGGAGGCATTATCTCTATGGTGAACCCTGTGAGATTTACACGGACCACAAGAGTCTCAAGTACATCTTTCAACAAAGAGATCTTAACTTGAGACAGAGAAGGTGGATGGAGTTGGTGAAAGACTATGACTGCACTATCTTGTACCACCCAGGCAAGGCCAATGTGGTAGCAGATGCTTTGAGCAGGAAGTCAATGGGGAGTCTAGCCCATATTACCCTACTCCGGAGGCCGTTGGTAAGGGATATTCATCGGCTAGAAGGAGAGGGGATGCGCTTTGAAGTGAAGGAGCCAGGGGTGTTGCTAGCCCACATGCAACTACACTCTCCACTGGTTGAGCATATTAAGGCAGATTAGGACAAGGATGCCAAGCTGTGCAAGCTCAAGAATGAATCAAGGAATAATCAGACTTCTGAATTCAGCGTGGATGCTGAAGGAGTGTTAAGATATGGGAAGCGCTTGTGTGTACCCGATGTGGATAGTTTGAAGAAGCAGATTTTGGGGGAGGCACATCAATCAGCCTATACTATCCACCCAGGAACAAATAAGATGTACAGTGACCTCAAGGACTTGTATTGGTGGAATGGGATGAAAAAGGATGTAGCAAACTTTGTGGCTCAATGCTTGGTTTGTCAACAGGTGAAAGCTGAACACCAGAAGCCTGCCGGTTTGCACCAGCAGATTGAGATACCAGAGTGGAAGTGGGAAAGGATTACTATGGACTTCGTTACAGGATTACCAAGGACCCCTAAGGGTTATGACTCAGTATGGGTGATAGTGGATCGAATGACCAAGTCATCCTACTTCTTACCAGTGAAGACTACCTTTAATGTGGCTCAGTATGCAAACCTGTATCTGAATGAGATCGTCAGATTACATGGAGTCCCTGTATCCATCATATCTGACCGAGGTCCACAGTTTACGACAAGGTTTTGGAAAGCTTTTCAAGAAGCTTTGGGAACGAGGTTGGATCTAAGCACCGCTTTTCATCCCCAAACAGATGGCCAGTCAGAACGCACGATTCAAATTCTGAAGGATATGCTTAGAGCATGTATATTGGATTTTGGTGGCAGTTGGGAAGGATACCTGCCATTTGCTGAGTTTGCATACAACAACAGTTATCAAGCCAGTATTCAGATGGCACCTTTTGAAGCTCTTTATGGGAGAAGATGCCGATCTCCCGTTGGATGGTTTGAAGTTGGAGAAGTCAAGCTGCTAGGGCCAGACTTGGTGCAAGATGCCATAGAGAAGGTTAAGCTGATAAGGGAACGGCTTTTAACTGCACAAAGTCGTCAGAAGTCTTATGTGGACCATAGGCGTCGGGAGTTAGAGTTTTCTCTAAGCGATCATGTGTTCCTCAGAGTTTCACCTATGAAGGGAATCATGCGGTTTGGTAGGAAAGGGAAGTTAAGCCCGAGGTATATTGGACCTTTTGAAATTCTGGATAGGGTAGGAGCAGTGGCATACCGCCTAGCCCTACCACCTGGGTTGAGTGAAGTGCATCCAGTCTTTCATGTCTCGATGTTGAGGAAGTATCTACCCGACCCATCTCATGTGATTCAATCGCAAGAAATCCTTTTGGATGACAAGTTGGCCTACGAAGAGAAACCCGTGGCCATTGTTGATAGACAAGTGAAAAAGTTGAGATCTAAGGATATCCCTACAGTGAAGGTGATTTGGCAGAATCATTCCAAGGAGGAAGCTACGTGGGAAGTAGAGGATGTCATGAGAGAGAAGTATCCTCAGCTGTTTCAAGAGTAGTCAAATGTTTTCATGTTGTTAGTTTTTGTAAAATTCGGGGACCGAATTTCTTTAAGGGGGGAAGAATGTAATAACCGTAAAATTTAATGAAAAGGAAATTTAAAATAAAAGAGAGAATTTTGACAATAGAGATAAGAACCGTAGAAAATATGTATATTTATTACATAAAAAAAAATATTAGAAGTTATATTTTGGCGCGCTATAAGCAAATATATTTTTATTATGTAGACATAATTATGATTTGTTAAAAGTAAGTGGATTTTTAAGTAAAAGAAGTATTGTGTTGCTTAAAATAATTAGACCGGCTTCTATTGAATTTTTATGGTATTTTTAGAAATACTCTTTCTTTTAATATAAATAAAGAAATTTGTTTTATTACTATTTTTATCAAGAAAAATTATGATGTGAGAGTTTAACTAAAGATTTATGAGAAAGGAAATTTTTAGAAATTTTTGGGATATTTTATGATGAAAAACGGAATTTATATGAATTTTATAAAGAAAATCTTATTATTAATTATTTAATAATTATTTAAAAATAAAAAAAAATTACTGTAGCTCCTGCATATATGCATACGGGCAGCCAGAGACGCAGAGACAGAAAACTGCAGCCCCCCATTTTTCCCTTTTCCCCTTCGAATTTCAAACCCTCATATCTGGAGCTACGGACCTCTGATTGACGAACTGTCAGGACCATTTGACTCGTGGCAACGAGTACTTCAAAACCCACTGATCAATTTCACCGGAAAGTCGCCGGAAGGTCGCCGGAAAATCGCGTGAATAGTACCTCCAAAGGTAAAATTTCGTCCCATTGCGTTTTAGGCTTCGTTTTTACTGAAATTCTTCCCGTAGATAGCTTTAGAATCGAATATGGGGTTTTTAGGTTACAGCATGAATAGTGTTTTTCGGCGAGTGAATAGTGTTTTTCGGCGTGAATAGTGATTTTAGAATTTTCTAATTTTCATGCTATGTCTATATTTTCTAGGTTATTGAGCCACTACGAGGTGAAATTCTCGTTGTTGGACTTCTAGTACGGTGAGTGGGTTTTTCATACTATAGCGCATGTTTTAGGAATTTGATTTATAACTCTCTCGTATATTTTAACTAGTTGGAATGTATGTTAAATAGTTTTACTGCTTTGAAAATCAATATGTTCCAACCATGTTAGAAATTGTAAATTTCAATCCTAGTTGAACCCTAGGTATGCAGGGCAAGCATCTAGACTATTAATTCTCCATTTGAGCTAGATTTATAGAAATGCGAACTTAGTCATAAAAATGAACTAAGTTAGCCATGAAAGGATTTAATGCATGATGAGCATCTATGTGACGTCTACGGACGATCTATGTTTAAAAGGGAAAATTTATGATTGTAAAGGTCTCCATGGGAATTCATGGATGAGATATGTTTTAGAACGAGATTTTATGCATGAAAAGAGCTAGATGGAGAATTATAGCTGTATTGTAAAGTTATTGAAATGTTTTACTTTAAACTCTTTGAA
Organism: Gleditsia sinensis; assembly: GCA_037074535.1. Lineage (NCBI taxonomy): Eukaryota > Viridiplantae > Streptophyta > Magnoliopsida > Fabales > Fabaceae > Gleditsia > Gleditsia sinensis. The sequence goes on from CM073473.1 coordinate 30,176,659, forward strand.
TAGCATATTTCACATGTTTTCTATTGGAGGGACCCTTTTAGATCACTGTTAGCTAGCCGCAGGTAGTGCTAGCCCTGGTGCACCATGATCATGTTAAGGCTTCGGCCTAGGATATTGTGACGGGCATATGACAGCCTAAGACACAAAATTTAGGGTGGACTTATGTCTACGCCTACAGTGATTACCCTACCCTTGCTGTGTGCTTGGGGGAGATGATAGATCTGTTAGGAAAGACCTCCAATAAATTAGTGCATTTTTCTTAAAGATTAAATATTTCTAAAATACCTCATTCATCATTGTTCTTGCATAAGAATCTTCATTTATTACTTACCATGCATAATTGATTTGCTTACAGATATTGATTTAATCCTGATTTATCATTTGAACTGTTTAGCATTCTTTCAATAAATTACGGTTAAATGTTTAATGTTTTCTATACTTTGATTTCAATTATTTAATTAATTGCGAAATATTCGTGCTTAGTTTGCCCTGTTTCTGTTATAGTATGATTTATCCATTCACTGAGATGTGGTAATCTCACCCCTCTTCTGTTTTCTCCCCACAGATAGTCAAAGAAACACTGATCCAGCTACAGCTCCATAGGAGGCTGAGTTAGCATTGGTGAGCCCCAGTTTGGGCAAGGCTTTGTTGTACTGGTTGTTTAGTTTAGTTATGTCTAGTATATCTCCATGAACATACAGGCAGGATCCTCGCTTCTTGTGTTGTTTGAAAAATGATTTTAAGTTTTACAATAATGTTTGTACTATAAGGCCATGGGCCAAGTTGAATCAAGGATGTTGGATTCATGAACTATATATATATATATATATATACAGTATTTTCTGATATTGGATGTGGCGTATGTGGCCAGTTATATTATTATGTACTGGATTGTGTGCTGAATGGTTGTGCATGCTATGTGTTAGGCTTACGGCTAGGGGGAAACCCTTATGCCGTGCCGGTCATGTGTTCCATCATTTGGGGCCGTGACAGAAGTAGTAGAAGAACAAGTAAAAGTAGAAGTAGAAAGATAGAACCTGTTTGTAGAAGTACTTAGATCAATTACAACTTGAAAAGTAATAAGTTCAATCTTAGAACATCAAAATCCTTCAAAGAATTATGTAAAAACCTAATCTAGATGTGTTTCCTAAGGCTAAAAAGTGTTTTTCTGGTCTCCCCTTCGGTTCTCCTTGTCCCTCTTGCAAATCCCTAAGTCCTCCCATGTATTTGGGCCATAGAAACCCTAAAAACGACGTCCTTTACGAGCCCTGAAGCACGGCCGTGCCCTAGAACACGGCCTGGCCGTGCTTCGGGCTGGAATTCTGAAGAGGCTGCAGGAAATACCACCGACACAGCCAGGCCGTGTTGCAGTCCTCTTTAACACGGCCAGGCCGTGTTGGGTGCTATGGTGCTCCTTTCTTCATCAAATTTGGCATGCAACCTCCTTGCTTCCTCCTCAACATGATCTAAGTCTTTTAGGGTCTTTCCATGACCGTTTTTCCTTGCTTCTTGGCTTCTTTTGCTCTCCTGCAATCACAAAATGAACCACAATAGTACCCAGAACAAAGTATAACCAAAAGCATGAAAATATCCATAAGTTACTATGAATAAGGGGACAAAACATGACCAATAAGCACTCAAAATTCCCCTTTATCATCGTGCTGAGTGTGGGATAAACCTTTGTTCCACAGCATGATCAAGAAAAGATAACAGACCATCAAAGAAGTAGTTAACATTTAACAAACCCATCGGTTTGTGATGCATATTCAGTTGTGCCCAAGAGACTATTTGGAAAATCATTTCTAAAGTACCAAAACCACCTGGTAAGGCAATGAAGGCATTAGCATTGCTCATCATTCTAGCAATGCGCTCATGCATGGATGCAACCCTAAACTCTTCCCCAATTGTCTTTCCTATGATGTTAGATGCAACTAGAGCTGTAGGAATAATCCCTAGAACTTGACATCCTCCTACATGTACAGCTGTAGACATACATCCCATTAACCCACGGTTACCTCCACCATAGGCTAGATGAATTTTTCTCCTAGCCAGCACCATACCCAGGTTTTGTGCTTCTTTCACATCTTCTCCATCTTTTTCAGGACTGGAACCACAAAAGACACAAATATTTCAAAACTGATGGAATGTGATTCCCTCCATAGTTGTACACACTTTAACTTTGAGTATGAAAATAAAGATACTAACATTTGTATTTATAGAATTCGGAGAAGGACATATGTCACGGCCCCAAATGATGGAACATATGACCGGCACGACATAAGGGTTTCCCCCTAGCCGCAAGCCTAACACATAGCATGCACAAACATCCAACACACAATCCAGAGTACATAATAAATATAACTGGCCACATATGCCACATCCAATATCAGAAAATACTGTGTATATATATATATATATATATATATATATATATATATATATATATATATATATATATATATATATATATCTCATGATATCTCATGAATCTAACATTCTGATTCAACTTGGCCCATGGCCTCATAATATTCATGTGATTCAACTTGGCCCAAGGCCTCATAATACCAACATTATTGTAAAATATAAAACCATTTTTTCAAACAACACATCAAAATACGCAAAAAGCGAGGATCCTGCCTGTATGTTCATGGAGATACTCTAGACATAACTAAACTAAATAAACAATACAAAAGAGTCTTGCCCAAACTGGGGCTCACCAACACTATCTTCAGCCTCCTACGAAGCTGTAGCTGGATCAAAGTCTCTTTGACTATCTGTGGGGAGGAAACAAAAGAGGGGTGAGATTACCACATCTCAGTGAATGAGTAAATCATACTATAACTAAAACAGGGCAAACCAAGCACGAGTGTTTCGCAATGGGTTTAATTGAAATCCAAATGTAAAGATAACAATAGAAACATTAAGCATTTAACCATAATTTATTGAAAGAATGCTAAACAGTTCAAATGTGTGTTCAAAAGATAAAACATGATTAAATCAATAACCGTAAGCAAATCAATTATGCATGGTAAGTAATACATGAAGATATTTATGCAATAACAATGATGAATGAGCTTGTTTAGAAATATTTAATCTTTAAAAAATAATGCATCAGTTTATTGGAGGTCTTTCCTAACAGATCTATCATCTCCCCCAAGCACACAGCAAGGGTAGGGTAATCACTGTAGGCGTAGACATAAGTCCACCCTAAATTTCCCCAAGCACATAGCAATGGGTATGGCAATCACTGTAGGCGAAGACATAAGTCAACCCTAAATTTCCCCAAGCACATAGCAATGGGTATGGCAATCACTGTAGGCGAAGACATAAGTCAACCCTAAATCCCTGTGTTTTAGGCAGTCATATGCCCGTCACAGTATCCTAGGCCGAAGCCTTAACATGATCATGGTGCACCAGGGCTAGCACTACCTGCGGCTAGCTAACAGTGATCTAAAAGGGTCCCTCCAATAGAAAACATGTGAAATATGCTATTCAAAGAGTTTAAAGTAAAACATTTCAATAACTTTACAATAAAGCTATAATTCTCCATCTAGCTCTTTTCTTACATAAAATTTCGTTCTAAATTATATCTCATCCATGAAGTCCCATGGAGACCTTTACAAATCATAAATTTTCCCTTTTAAACATAGATCATCCGTAGACGTCACATAGATGCTTATCATGCATCAAATCATTTCATGGCTAACTTAGTTCATTTCTATGACTAAGTTCGCATTTCTATAAATCTAACTCAAATGGAGAATTAATAGTCTAGATGCTTGCCCTGCATACCTAGGGTTCAACTAGGATTGAAATTTACAATTTCTAACATGGTTGGAACATATTGGATTTCAAAGCAGTAAAACAATTTAACATACATTCCAACTAGTTAAAATCATACGAGAGAGTTATAAATCAAATTCCTAAAACATGCGCTATAGTATGAAAAACCCACTCACAGGTAAGGGCTCCAGATTGGACAGCCCTAAAATCCTAGTTCTTGGTCTGAATTCGGTAAAATAGACCCCAAAATCGAGTCTGGAAGGTCCAAAAACCTTAAAAGAGCTTGGTACTGTTCACCGCCGGAAAACACTATTCACGCCGGAAAAAACTATTCACCGCCACTATTCACCGCCGAAAAACACTATTCACTGTCACAAAAATTTTACCGAATCAACAAAAAAATTTCATATCGTAATATTTATCTAATTTCTGAATCCATCTACAGAGTCAGATTTCTAATTAGAAGTCCCTAAGTAAGGTTTTTCAGAACTTACTTTTTACCGAGATTTTCTACTTCAGATCTACGGCGATTCAACGGTTGATTTGAAAACTGATCGGTCAAAACTGAAGTACTCTTCGTCCTGAATCCAATAATACGTTCAGTTTTGAGATTGGAAGCCCTTAAGCACTCCAAATCGAAAGATAAAATTTGAAATTACTATGCACTCACTATGCATGCACTATTCCTCTTTCTTTTTTTTTTCTTCCTTCTTTCTGATACTTCGCCGCCCCGATTTTCGTTTATCGTTCGTTTTTGTTTTTATTTATTTATTTTATAATAATAATAATTATTAAATAATTAATAATAGGATTTTATTTTATAAAAATTCATATAAATTCCATTTTTCATCATAAAATATCCCAAAAATTCTTAAAAATTTTCATTTCTCATAAATCTTTAGTTAAACTCTTAAATCATAATTTTTCTTAATAAAAATCATAATAAAATAAATTTCAAAACAAATATCTTAATTCATATTAAAAGAAAGAATATTTCTAAAAATACCATAAAAATTCAATAGAGGCCGGTATAATTATTTTAAGCAATACAATACTTCTTTTACTTAAAAATCTACTTACTTTTAGTAAAACATAATCATTTTTAAACAAATAAAAATATATTTGCTTATAGCGCGCCAAAACATAAATTCTCATATTTCTTTTGTAATTATTTAATCCATGTAATAAATATACATATTTTCTACGGTTCTTATCTCTATTGTCAAAATTCTCTATTTTATTCTAAATTTCCTTTAATTGGATTTTTCGTTAAATTTTACAGTTATTACAACATATATATGATAGCTATGTTCATATACCGGGTATAATTAGAATAACTACATGAGTGATTGATGGATATCACCTAAATTGAAGATGAAATTTTCTAAAATGACGGCAAGCATGTATATGTACAGTAATTGTGATAATCGCTCATATTAAGCATATAAAGAGAATAAGGTTAAGATATTACCAGAAATTTGTCTTTTCCTAGTTGTTCTCGATGCAGCATTGTTGTCTGAATTCTTGTAGGGAAGTTGTAGGTGATAGGCATAATTGTGAAAAAAGAAGAAGAGGAAGTGAAGATGCAAATCAGATAATTATTGAAGAGGGACATTCAAATGATTTATTTTGTTTTCCCAATATTCTTGTCAGTCGACTATTGGTTTATAAGTTGATTAGCTATTTTGAGAAATTTTAATTTGAACTGGTTATTTTACAGTTGATTGATTACATATATTTTGAAGCAACCAACTATATCCTACCAGTTAACTATGTGCTATTGTTTTTCACAGACTTTATAAGCTCAGAGATATTTCTTTTCCATATGATATGCTTCTGCCGAATAACAATATCTTTGAATTAAATTTTGGCACATATATTCAAAATTTGCGGCTACCGATTGCGGCCACCGATTTTTGCTGAAATAGCAGCTAGATTTTGTTTACAGATTTTCAAGAATTACGGCCACCGATTTTAATTTCCTGTCAATGTTTTGTCCAAAATTCTGACTTCCTATTTTGGCACCATGCTCTATTACGTGTTTCGCATTTTCTGATGCATTGTCCTACATTAATATTTGGCATTAAATACAAGATTTTTTTCCTTATTATAAGGAGGGTTAATTTTTAATCTTTGGAACTCAGTTATTATGGTGTTCAACTGATTAGTAGATTAAAGTAATAGAGATTTTGAAAAGAATAGATGGATGATGATGTAATGGTGCTTTAACGAATGTAATCAAAGGAATTAATGATGTTGAAATTTTTGAGGAGTAAAGTATAGAAAGTAAGATTTAAGTTAATCTCGAAATTTTTAATTTGGAAACATGGAGAATATTTTGAGAATCATCTCTGAGAATAATGTAAGTGATTAAGATATTTGTGTTAAGGATTTATACCTTGCTAAATTGAGACTAGTATCTAGAATGTAAATCATGTTGAGATTGAAAATTCACGTATGAATAATTGTTGAGAAAAGAGATTTCAGAAGAAGCCATAGATTGTAAATATGGATAACCTGAGGTAATAAGGATATATTGAGATAAAAAAAATGGTACTAGTATAATGGTAAAAAGAATATACAAGTAAAATTTTACATTGGTAGGTATGTTGGCAAGTACGAATTGAATATATTATCTCAAGAGAGTTATTCAGGAAGTCTAAGGATCTTTATTAGATTATAGTATGACTGATACTAAATTTAAACGATGTGTTTATACATTAGAAATTATGTTTTAAGTATCTTTATATTATTGTGGTGAAAGTTGGGAAAAATTAATTGTCCTTAGTTGAACTTGCTCATATCAGTAATTATCATGCCAATATATAATGGCATCATTTGAAGTTTTACATGAACATCATAGGTTTCTTAATATGTGATTGAATTGAGAAAAGTTAAACTTTTTGGAAATCTAATTTGGAATAACATGCAATAGATAGAATATGACTTATCTAAATTGATGATGCTAGCTTGGAGAGCATGCTTCAAGCATATGTTTTTGAGATTGGTAGGAGATTTCTTAGCAGAATTTGTCTATAATAAAATGATATTAGAAGATTTAAGCCTTATGTAAGAGGTGTTACAAATGTTCTGTTAAATGACTCAGTGGAGTTAGATTTATTATAAGATATCATTGATAAAGTGAAATTGATTAGAAAAAGAATACTAAAAACTCAATACAAGTCAAAAGTTTATAAAGACTATGAATGTTGAGCACTAGGAATTATCAGTTGGTGACCACATATTTTTTAATGACTCACCAATGAAAGAGGTAATGAGATTTGAAAAGAAAGAAAAGTTACACCCTCGGTATATAGAACCATTTGAAATTCTTGATAAAATCGATTCAGTGACTTATCGTTTGGTTTTACCACCTGCATTGGATAATGTTTATCTAGTTTTTCATGTGTCTATACTACAAAAATATTTACCGGATTCTACACATGTTATACAGTGTCCATAGATTCAGTTACAGAAAGATTTAACCTATGAGGAACAACTAATAGCTATAGTGGACAGACAAGTAAAGAAGTTACGGTCAAAAGAAATATCTACAGTAAAGGTGATATGAAAAAATCACTCTTTTGAGGAATCTACTTGGGAAAGAAAAAAAGGATATACGCGCCAGATATCCGCATTTATATGAACAATGAGATTAGTATTTATTTGCAACTATGGTGATGAAATTCGGAGACCGAATTTCTTTAAGAGGGGAAGAATGTAATAACCGTAAAATTTAACGAAAATTCCAATTAAAGTAAATTTAGAATAAAAGAGAGAATTTTGAAAATATGAGAATTTATGTTTTGGCACGTACTATTTTTTAAATGATAGTATTTTTCTATAAGCAAATATATTTTTATTTATGTAGAAATGATTATGATTTGTTAAAAGTAAGTGGACTTTTAAGTAAAAGAAGTATTGTATTGCTTAAAATAATTATATCGGCCTCTAATGAATTTTTATGGTATTTTTAGAAATATTCTTTCTTTTAATATGAATAAAGATATTTGTTTTAAAATTTGTTTTATTACGATTTTTATCAAGAAAAATCGTAATTTAAGAGTTTAACTAAAGATTTATGACAATGGAAATTTTTAGAAATTTTTGGGATATTTTATGATGAAAAACAGAATTTATATAAAAGAAAATCCTATTATTAATTATTAAATAATAATTATTATAAAAAAAACAAATGATAAACGGAAGGACGAAGAGTACTTCAGTTTTGACCGATCAATTTTTCAAATCAACCGTTGAATCGCCGTAGATCTGAAATAGAAAATCTCGGTAAAAGGTAAGTTCAGAAACTCTTACTTAGATATTTCAAATTAGAAATCTGACTCCGTATATGGATTCAGAAGTTAGATAAACATTAGGATATGAATTCATTTTGGTGATTTGGTAAATTTTTATATGGCGGTGAATAATGATTTTTGGCATGAATAGTGGCGGTGAATAGTGATTTTCGGCGATAAATAGTGATTCTGGCGGTGAATAGTATTTTTCGGCGTGAACAGTACTTTAGCGTTGACCGAGCTCCTGGAGGCTAAATTTAGCAAATTCAGAGTCATTTTCAAGGTTTTTGAACCTTCCGAACTCGATTTCGGGGTTTGTTTTACCGAATTCAGACCAGAAATGAGGATTTTAGGTTTGTCCAATCTAGAGCCCTTACCTGTGAGTAGATATTTCTTTCTATAGCTTATTACATGCTCTTCTTGAATTTAAGATGAATTATTGATTATGATTATAAGTGATTTATACTTTTATATGTATCTGAAATGGATTAAAGTATTTGGAAATGATTTCTATCGGAAATATAGTTCAAGAAGAGTATGGTTCTGAAAATGAGATTTTTGAACTCATTGAATACGTGATTTTAAATGCATTTCTTACTGCATGGTAAATGAAATATATTGTCTATGACACATTGGTTTATAAAGTTATATGATTGCCTTGGAAAGAGGGCATATATATATGATAAACCCTGAATGGGTAATTTTTAATAGATGAATTTTGAAATGTATTGAACATATAATTTTTACATGTATTTTTCATTATATGACAAATAAAATGTGTTATGCACATGATATTGATCTTTACAGTGATATGTTTGCCTCGGATATGGGCATATATATATATATATATATATATATATATATATATATATATATATATATATATATATATGTGATTCCCTGATTAGGAAGTTTTGACAGAGGAATATACTGAGACTGAAAGTCTGTATTATATTGAGGAATTTATACTAAATTCTATGGTATATGTGCATATAGTATTTGTGGAGGAATCCTATTGGAATCACTGTCTGCTAACAGTAGGGAATGTTAGCCCTGGTACACCTTGATACCTCAGCTAGCAGGGGTGGTGCTAGCCTTGTGTGTCGGCCAACACATGGGAGTTATTGTTATCGAGGAGAGTGGGATGCCTTCTATTATTGTTATCGGGGAGAGAATGATGCCTCCTATTATTGATATGTGATTTACCCTCCCTTGCTGTGTGCTTGGGATTATTTATTGTATTGATTTTAATATGGAAACCTCCTAAAGCATGTGAAATCTTTTATTGCATCAAAGTATTTGTTTATAACTGTATTGTACGGTATTTGGTTTTGAATATTGGGTTATATTGTGAAATGAGGATATTTGAAATACGGGTTCCATATGGATGTACTTCTAAATTGTACTTTCTATATGATAAATTTTAAAGTATAAGTCATCCATATGCTAACCTAAGAGGTTATAGAAGGTCTTGTCTACTCACTGAGTTATAAAACTCACTACACGTTGTGGATATATTTTTCAGATAAGGAGACAGAGTCTGGTCCTGTGGATAGGTGATCAGCTAGACTGTCTACCTCTGGTTGAGCCTATTTTGCTTCCAAGGCTCACGTTATTTGTATTGTATTTCTACTTGTATTCTAGAGTATGCTCTATATGCCACAGGCAGGATCCTTGCTTCTACTGTTACTCTGGTGTTTATAGATATGTATTGATTTATATGATAAAGAATGACATTATGTACATTTATGGAAAATATATGTGTATGGTATATGGATTTCACGTGCCCTAAAATTAGGGTCATGACAAGGATGTTGCTGCCATATATTCAGACTTACAGGTTGATAGTGTGACAATAGGTTACTTTTTTAAACTCCGAGAGATAGCACAATCACCCATGAAAAATACAAAGCCAGTAGTACTCTTTCTATCATCAATATCTCCTGCAAAATCACTATCGCTAAATCCCATAAGCTTGAAATTGTTAAATGAAAATAAAATAGCCCAAAGTCAAATGTACCTTTTAGGTAGCAAAGAATCCTCTTAGCAGCTTTCATATGTGTAGAAGTAGGAGTTTACTACACCAATTGCATAAAGGATATCAGGCCTCGTGCATGTTAAATATCTCAAGCTTCCCACAAGACTTTTAAAAAGAGTAGGATTGTCTCTTTCTTCATCTCTAAACTTTGATAGCTTTACTTCAGTTTCCATGGGCGTGTTTACAGGGTTACAATCAAACATTCTAAACTTCTTCAAAACTTAGTTTGCATAGTTTTCTTGAGAAAAGAATATACCTTCTTCCATTTGCTTCACCTCTAGGCCTAAAAAATATGACATGATCCCTATATTGGTCATCTTAAACTCAGATGACATAGCCTTCTTAAAATCTTTAAATAAACTTGGGTTGTTGCCTGTGAAAATAAAATCATCTACATAAAGACAAACAAGCAAAATATCTCCATTTTCGTGAGTTTTGACATAAAGAGCATACTTGTTAAGGCAATGAACAAACCCATTATCTTGAAAGTATTTGTCAATGCGTCTATTCTATGCCCTTGGTGCTTGCTTCAATCTATACAAGGCTTTCTTTAATCTTAAGACTTTATCTTCATGTCCATCAACCACATAGCCCAAAGGTTGCTCAATGTAGACCTCTTCCTCAAGATAGCAATTCAGGAAAGCCGACTTTACATCTAGTTGATAGATTCTCCATTTCATTTGAGCTGCCAATGAAATGAGTAAACGAATAGTCTCTATGCAGGCAATAGGTGCAAACAATTCATCATAGTCAACTCTATGCTTTTGCTTGTATCTTTTGACAACAAGTCTTACTTTATATCTATCCACAAATCCTTTAGCAGTCTTCTTCACTTTGTATACTTATTTGACTCCTATGGCTTTATGACCCTTGGGAAGAGTTGTTAATTCCCAAGTCTTGTTCTTCTCAATTGACTTAATCTCCTCATCCATGGCATGTCTCCACCTATTATCTTATTTGGCTTCATCGAAGGTCAAAAGCTCACTATTAACAAGAAGACAATGTAATTCATCATAATCAAGAGTAACTTCATCAGATCTTACATAAACTTTACCTAGATTTCTCACTTTTCATGGCCTTTCACTCAAACTTTCTTCATGAGAAGCAAGTGATAGAGGTGGTGAAGAAGGTGGAGTTATGTGTTGCATAGGTGTTATATTCTCTTGCTCTTCTTTTCCAAAGTATGGAAGAAAATCATAACCCTTTTTTTCTTAGGCTTCCCAATTCCATGCAACGTCTTCATCGAACTCGACATCTCAGCTTACCGCCACTTTGGCATTGCTTGGATTGTACAATTTGTAACCCTTGGATTGTAAATCATATCCAATAAAGTTATGCTTAACACTTTGATCATCAAACTTGGATCTCTCTTGGTGTGGCACTTGAACATATGCAATGCTTCCAAAAACTCGCAAATGATTGATGCCAGGCTTTCTTCCATTCCATGCTTCTTGAGGAGTTTAATCTTTAACATTTAATGTTGAAGACTTGTTAGACAAATAAACTACACAAGAAATAGCTTCAGTCCAAAACTCTTTTGGCATATTTTTGGCTTTCAACATACATCTTTCCATGTTAAGAATAGTTTTGTTCTTTCTTTTAGTTACTCTATTCTATTATGGCGATCTAGGGACTGTCAAAGTGTGACGAATTCCATGAATGGCATAGAAGTCATTGAATTCTTTGGAAATAAATCCGATTCCTCGATTGGATTTTAAAGCTTTGATTTTATAGTCACTCTCCTTTTCTACAAGTGTCTTGAAATTTTTGAAAGCATCAAAAGCTTCTGATTTTTGCTTAAGAAATTAAACCCATGTCTTTCTACTAAAGTCATCAATAAAGAGTAAGAAATATTTACTCTTACCAAATGAAGGTGGATTGATTGGTCCACATACATCCGTATGCACAAGTTTGAGTGGCTTGGTTGCTCTTGATGTCGCTTCTTTTGAAAAACTTCTCTTAGCATGTTTGCTGAGAAGATATGCCTTACATAAGTGATTAGGATGGTTGATTGAAGGCATCTATTTCACCATCTTCTTTTCTCCCATGGCTTTTAATGCCCAAAAATTCAAATGGCAAAATCTCATGTGCTAAAGCCATGCTTCATCTTGCACATTGGCCTTCAAACACTTTTCTTCTATTGTTTTAATATTCAATTTGAACATCATATTTCTTGACATATCCACCTTAGCAATTAAGTTAGCATTTTGATCTCTAAGCAAAGATGATTATTTTTCATAAGAATTTCATACCCTTTTCAAGAAGTTGGCCAAGACTTAAAATATTACTTCTCAACTTAGGCACATAGTAAACATCGAGAATCAATTTATGGCTACCATCTTTGGAAGAGATAAGAATTGTACCATTCCCTTCAATGTAAATTTTCGAGGAGTCTCTAAAAGAAACGTTGCCTTTCACCTTCTCATCAAGCTCTACAAGTTTGTCTTTGTATCCGCACATATGATTACTTGTACCATTATCCAAATACCACAAACTGTTGACGTCATTCTTTTCTTCTTTGATTGTTAGCAATAAGGTTGAGTTTTCAACTTCTTGGTTGTCATCAACAAGATTAGCGTTTTCTTCAATATTATTAGTAGCACTACGACATTCCCAAGCATAATGGCCAAATTTATAACAATTATAACATTCAATTTTCGACTTATCATACCTCTTTTCACTTGAATTTGAATAATAGCTTCATCCACTTCCCCTTGTTCTTCCACGAACTCTAGGTGGTGGTTGGCTTTTTTCCTCATTAACTGAGTTGTCTTTAATGTTTCTTCCTCGTGCATATTGGCCATGTCCACGTCCTCTTCCTTGACCACATTCTCTAAAGTTGTCTTTTCTTTCTCCATCATTCTTCAATGTAGCCTTGGCTTTGAGAACTTGCTCTAATGAATATTCTTGTCTTCTTTTGAGTTTTTCTTCATGGCCTTGTAGAGAACCCTCCAATTCTTTAATGGTAATTGAGTCTAAATCTTTTGTCTCTTCAATGAAACACACAATATAATCAAATTTAGGAGGCAAAGAGCTAAGAATCTTCTCCACTACACGTACGTCTTCTATTTTATCTCTATATCTCTTCAATTGATTGACAATTTCCTTCACTCTTGAACAATAATCCGAAATTGATTCGGATTCCTTCATCTTTAATACTTCAAAATCACCCCTTAGTGACTTAAATTTCACCTTTTTTACTTTATCAACACCTTGGAGATATTTTGCTAAAATCTCCTAAGCTTCCTTTGAAGTAGCAGCATTAGCTATCTTCTCGAACATTGAATCATCCAAACATTGATGGGTAAGAGTGAAGGCTTGCTGATCCTTCTTCCTTATCTTTGACAAAGCATCATTCTCAACTTGTGATAAATTATCGTCATTTTGAGGCTTCTCATAGACATTTTCTACAACCTCCCACACATTTTAAGAGTCAAGTAAGGCTTTCATTCTTAGACATCACTTTTCGTAGTTATCCTTTGTGAGATGAGGAAACTGGAAGGAAGTTATTCCATTTCTTGCCATCTCTCTTTCTCTGTTCTTGTCGCTCACCAGCTTTGTGTTCCTACAATCTGCAGCTTCTGCAACTCCTATCTTGCATTCTGGATCTACTTTAATTTTGTCTTTGCTTGGCATTTTTCTATGTTGTCCAGCTGCTTCGTGGTTCTTCTACTTGTAAGTTGTGTCATCTTCTTCTTCTACACATCATTCTGCTCTTGCCTCTAATTTTTGGCTGCATAACACTCTGCTTCTAGTTTGTTCCTTCTCCTCCTTTCTCAGTTGGACATCAACTAGGCTCTGATACCACTTTGTTGGGAAGGAAGAGGATATACAATAGGAAGAAGATGATATATAATACTTATTATTATTATTAAATAATAATAAGTAAAATAAAGACGTGGGGGAGATGCAAGCGTGAAGAGAAACATGGGAAACCTTTGTATATAAATAGTGTGAATAGTATTTCTCTCTCCTTATTTTCTCTCTTTAGATTTAGAGTGTCTACTAGCCTCTGATCTCAAAACTAAGAGTACCACTAGACTTAGGATGGAGAGTACTACGATTTTGACCGAACAATTTTTCAAATCAGCTGTAAAATTGCTGCAAATCAGAAGTAAATTTTTTTTTAAAAAGGTAAACTCTAAAACTTTTATTTAGATATCTTAAATTGAAAATCTGACACCGTAGATAGATTCAGAAGATAGATAAATTTTAAGATATGAAATTTTTCAGTAATCTAAAAACTTTTTATACGTCGTGAACAGTAAATTCGACTAGCATGAATAGTAATTCCAACGATAAATAGTATTTTCTAACTGTGAATAGTATCCATTAGTTTACCAGTATTGATCGAGCTCCCGGAGGCCAAATTTCGTGATTCTAGAGTCATTTCCGTGATTTTTGGATCCTCTAGACTCGTTTTTGAGGTGTACCTGATCAAAATTTGAATTAAAAAAATGTATTTTGGGGCTGTCCAACTTGAAACCTTACCTTGTGAGTAGATAATTCTTTCTATGACTTATCTTATACTCTTCTTGAACTTTAAATGTATAATTAGTTTTGTTTACAAGTTATTTATACTGTTACATGTCTCTGAAATGGATTAAATGACCTTATTTATTTGCTAACTAGCATATTGTTCAAGAAGAATATGGTTTTGTATAATGATTTTAAAGCCATTAAACATGTGATTTTGTATACATTTCTCAATAGTATAGAAAGTGAATATTTTATGCACGTGACATTGATTTGTAAAACTATAAGATTGCCTTGAAAAAATAGAATGTATATGTGATGAACACTATTGGAAAGTTTATGACAAATGAGCTATACTGAGATTGAAATTTTGTAATATACTGAAAGCTTTGATTGAAATGACATGGCATATATGTAAATGATAATTTTTTTAGAGGAATCCTATTGAAAACACTGTTTGTTAACAGCAGGTTATGTTAGTCCTGGTGCACCTTGATACCTCAACTAGCAGGGGTGGTGCTAGCCTCGTGTGATGGCCAACACACGGGATATGATATGTGAAGAAAAGCGGGATGCCTCCTATTTGAGCAAGATGTCAATTATATAATATGTAATTTGCCTTCCCTTGCTGTGTGCTTGAAAAATTGTCTATATTAGAGTCCCTTCGCATGTTCTCTTGAATTGTGGTAAGGCAAACCTTAGTTGGGATGCTAAGTATAGGTAAATTCTACACCACCAAAGTACGGAAGGGTTTGAACTCTGATATGATGGTTCCGATATAGGATCCTCCTAATGTTTTTTCGTGAAAAATGTTTTGATGCATATCAATATTTGATTAACGATCATACTATATAGCATTTAGTTTTAGATATTTAAATGTGGTTTGAAATGAGAATATTTGAAATACAGGTCCCATATGGATATACTTTCGAACTGTAATTTTTTACGTGATAAATTTTAAAATATGAGTACATCTATATGTTGACCTAAGAGATCATAGAAGGTATTATCTGCTCACTGAGTTGTCAAATTCACTACACGATATCTACATTTTTTTGAGATAAAAATACAGAGTTTAGTCTTTTTCCTTCAAATAGTTGACCAGCTAGGCAACATATTCTCTGGTGAGCCTATTTTATTTCTAAGGCTTGTAGATTTTGATTTATAATGTACTTGTAGTTTAGAGTATGCTCCGAACGCCACAGGCAGGATCCTTGCTTATGTTGTTACTCTGATATTTATAAATTTGGTTTGTATATTGTGTTTACATGGAAATACCTATTTGTAAAGGAGTGTATTATATATGTTATAAAAATATATATATTCATAAAGTACGTGTTTCATGTGTCCTTAAAAGTAGGGGTGTGACAACTACAAGAAATTTGACTTTCGGTGGTGACCTTTTAGTGGCAACTTAAAAAGTCGTCACAAAAAACTCTATTTAGTGGCGACTTAACATGGTTGCCACTAAAAGTTATCTTTTTGCGGCGACTTAGTTGAGTCATCACTGAAAATTTACCTTTTAGTGGCGACTTTGGCTAAGTCGTCACTGAAAATGTATCTTTTAGTGGCGACTTTAAATTATCGTTAATGAAAATGTAGTTGATATTTTTAGTGGCGACTTAAAGTCCCCACAGAATGTCAAAAAAGAAAAAGTAAAACTGAATGCGGCAAAATTTTCCCCCTTCCTAGAACTCCATTTCTCTTCACCACTCCATTTTCTGCTATTAGGTCTTCTTTGTGGCAAGACTTGTTCTCTCACCTTTTTGTAAATAGTTGTGAATTTTGTTGTTCCTCTAATAGGTTTTCTTCGATTTCTTAACTTAAGGGCGTAATGGGGTCATTGAAGAGAAAGTTCCCAGAAGACCCATTCGGTGAAACTCGCCCTTCACAGAGGCAACAAGAAGAAATTTGTTCAGAATTGGTTGATTGATCTATGGCCTATGTGCACGACATTTCTTATCCTGAGGGTTATGCTCCTTCTCCTCATTCTTTAGCTGGACAAGATTCTGACCCAACCGAGAAGTTCTCTTTCACTCTCGACCCTTTTTAGTTTGAGTAACAGTTTTCTTTTTGATATTGTAAATTTCATATTTAGGTACAGGTGTATGCACATTCATCTGTTGGAAAAATTGTAGTGGCATTATATGCTATTGCTATGTCTCTTCGAAATGGTCAATGTATAATCTGCACCTCACCAAGCATGCAAGCATTGCAACCCAAAACCTTAGCTGCCTCTGTGTTCTTAGCTGTAGTACGGTTATATATGCTGAAACCCAACAATAAGCCATTGTAGTCATATTCAATTTTGAATATCTTCTCCATCTGGGTTAAGTTGTTTTCATAAATTAAAATTTGGGGTTTCTCTATTTTTGCTGATAAGACTAAAAAAGGTATGGTCCTTTGCTTCTTTCTTTGCTATTATACTCATAAATGTATATGTAGGTAGAATTATTTCCTAGCATGATTGTTGAGTAATGTAGATTCTTTGGAAATTATTTAGTTTTGAAGAAGCTATTATTTACTGAGGATGCGATGCAAATGCTACGTGGGGTTAGTAGTTCCACTTAGCCTCTCTCATTATCTTTGGTTTCATGTTCTATTAATTTTCCCCTATTTTATTTGACATATCATTTTGAGCATTTTAGGTTTCACATGAAGTGGGTTTGGTGCTTATAAAAAAATAGGAAAAGGAAAGGAGATATAGCTTCCAATAATCTTGGAATAGAAAGTAATGTGCCGCCTACTTCTTGTATGCTTTACTGTAGTGGCATTATATGCTATTTGCAAATCCAAACGTGGTGGCTTCAAAGATACTCATGCTGATGATTTGCTAGCTCCAGTCTTGAAGGTACGATTTTTTAATGCAATTTTGATCAAGCAACTGTCTTCATTTGCAAGCATTATGATTTTCTGTTTCCCTCACAATTTGTGCTCTAGTTCATGTCCTGCTAGATTCTTGGTTTCTATCGACTTAGTTAACTTATATGTATACTCAACATTGATTATGATGTTTGAATTTGATTGTAGTTTGTGATAGAGAAAACCAACTTGAATCCAACCGAAGTTGGTGATATTGTTGTGGGCACTGTATTGGCACCTGGATCTCCGAGAGCCAGTGAATGTCGAATGGTTGCATTTTATGCTGGTTTTCCTTGTACATGTCTATCTAAATAAGTCTGAATGAACCTTATATATTATGTTATTTTGATAGTCGTACATTTTGCAATTTCCATTTTCCAGAAACTGTGCCTGTTAGGACAGCGAACAAGCAATGCTCTTTTAGGCTTCAGGCTATTGCTGATGTAGTTGCAGCTATAAGGGTTAGATTCTATGACATTGGTAAAGGATACATAATTTTATTTGATATTTCTTATGTTACTATCCCTTTTGAACACCATGTATCACCTTTAACTATTTTCCTAGGTATTGGTGCAGGTTTGGAATCTATGACAACTAATCAAATGGCATAGGAAGGATAAGCTAATCCCGAAGTATTTCTCCCTCTCCTCCTTAGCCCAACATCTTTGTCCTTTTATTGCATTTGACTTTGGCTTTTGGAAACAAAGCCTTTGTCTCCAAGGTCATGATATTAACTTACGTGCTTTGATAGGTAAAATTTTTTAACAACCCCATGACTACCTTCTTCCTATGGGTATTACTCTAAAAATGTTGCACAACGCTTTAAGGTGTCAAGAGTAAAACAAGATCAAGTTGCGGTATGTTGAATATATCTATTGACACAACATCATGTCCTATTTTTATCCTCTATTTTTTAAATTATTATTAATATTTATTTATAGAAATGTCCTTTCTTTTTTAAAAATTATTATTATGGTGTTGAAAGTTGTATAGAAGAGTAATTTTTTAGCTTAATGTATCAAGTCCAATATTTTGTCAATATATTTTATACATTTAGCATTGTAGATGGAAATATTCTAATCTAAAAATAGAAATTTCTCCTTGAAGACCTGATATGCAATTGGCAATATTATTTTTTAAAAAAATTGGGGTGGAAGATAATTGGATTATAAGGGTGTACTGTTATATCTATCATTTTCAAACCAATGTTCATACCATATATATTTTTATTGAAGCCACTTGCTTGTAAAGGAACAAGCACTTACTATACTTGTTTATAATTCCCTTAGGAGTTTCAAACTCTTTGAAAAGTCTATTTGCAACTTGTCAATTGTTCATTGCCCGTGATTTCATTTTTTTTATTATATTTAAGTTTTGGGCTTAAACTAACAACATGAATTAAACATAATTTCATTTTGGTGTTTCAATGTCTTTTCAAAGTCTATCTTCAACATGACTAAAGCACATGGCTAGTGATTTCATCATTCATTTATATTTAAAGTTTGGGCAAAAATGAATTGCATAAATAGTTTTATTTTGAAGTTTCAATGTCTTTTCAATGTATATGATATGTGCATTAATTAATTAATTAATTTTTCAAAATTCTCTTTCGCTAGCTGCACAACAATTTGTTACTCTTTATGTAATTAGCATAAATGATCAACAGTAGTGAATGTTTTTTGGACCTTCCTCCACACCAAGATATTAGAATGCCTTTTCTCTCACTTACTAATTCCTAATTACATGCATGCAGGGTAACATTGTAAGATAGTTAAAGAAAGAATGTAAAAAAGTTTCTCCTAGTGAAGTGGAAATTGTAGAGTTCTTGTACCATTGTTTTTTGCTCTTCAGTGCTTTAGTGGAAGGTTGTACTTATAGAGTTAAATTATAGTTGTAAGGATGTATTAAATGACACTACAAATATATTTTATCCTCAATGAATATTTATTGTATTTGAAATTATATTAATGTATATCTTTTTATTAATTTGTTTATTTTTTCTTATTTTTCTTTTATCATAATCTAAGATTTGAATTACAAAATGTAGTGCAAATGTAAACAAACAAAAAAGGAATTGAATTCTAGATGAAAATTAGGATTTAAGTGTTTTAGTGGCAACATATGAAGGTTGCCACTGAAAAGGGATTTGATGGCGACTAAAGTCGCCACCAAAAGTCCACTTTTAGTGGCAACCTTTTAAAGTCGTCACTGAAAGTTCAAAAATGTAAATATAAATAAGGGAATTGGTGAATATTAGAATTTAAGAGTTTCAGTGGTGACTTAGTAAAGTCGCCAATAAAAGTATACTTTTAGTGGCAACTTTCATATTTTTTAGCGACTAATTGTTTATTTTTTGTGGCGGTAAAAATTGCCACCAAAAAGTAATTTTCAATGGCGACTCTAAAAAATTGTCACAAAAACTCTTTAGTGATGGTCGTAGAGACGACGACTTTTTGGTAGCGAAATGTTGCCATTAAATGATATTAGTGGCGATTAGGTGACTTTTTGTCGCGACAAAAATCGCTACTGAAAGTCAAATTTCTTATAGAAAATTCAAATTATTATTAACATATTTTAGAAACTAATCATATTTTAGAAAAGTATTATATTTTAGAAATTCAAATTATTATTAACAACACCCCTCACATAATTTGATTTTCTTGGATTTAATTTATTTTTCGCTCTTTCATTTTTGGTTTTCTTAAAAAAAAAAAAATGTACAGCATCTGCAAAAGCTTTAGAGAATTGAGCTCCCATATTTGATTCTCCCTCACGACCATAATTCCGTGAATTGTTTCAAGCTGGAAAATTGACAAGTTCTTATCCAGTAGAAAATGTACTGACGAGAATTTAATGCCCCATTAAATGCATGGAGGTCCATTGCATTCAACAAGTGCCTATATATGGAAATTTAGTTCAGAGTTTGAATGAAGATTGTGGACGTATCCATCCATTAAAACACGAGATTCATTTCCATCTAGGAAGGAAACTAGACGATCGTGGACGCAACCAAGACTCGTCATCAGATTCAACCTGTATATATCACATAGAACTATATGATTTTTGCAAATGAGATTTTGAGTCTGCGCTGAAAGGATGGAACTTTAGGGAAGAAGGAAGACAGAGTTATACGGGATAGTGGGATTGGTAAGTCTATTTTCATCATTTTTTTTTTCTTTGGCAAGAATTAAGATATTTCCACTTGCATTACTATGAGACTAATCTTTTTGGACTCTAAAGTGATTATAATTTTCAGACATCTCCACGATATTAAAAGTGAAATTTTTAGTCTCTTCCTATAAACCACTTACGACTCCGACTAACTAATTATTTTTGCTTAAACTTAGCCAAATGGATAAAGCAGAGTTTCTTCTCATTAAAAGGGTATTTGTATTTCTTTGCTGTGTTCTTTCATGGTTGGAACTTAGGGGGAACAAACGAATAAATCATCGATCAGTCTACTCCCATCTATTTTGTATGATTCTGTTTTCTTGGTTGCTATCTAGCTATGCTTTCTTCCTCCCATTATGTGTGTTTTTACTGGTTAACCTAATAAATTTTGGAATTTATATTCAAGTTAAATTTTAGAGAGAGAAAGAAGTTATTGATAAAATTAATATTTGATGAATAAGTGGAATCCCTAATTCAGACCTAGGTTCTCCAAGATATATTATCTCTCTCTAAATTTAATCTATAAAATTTTTGGATAATTTAAATTCTAAATTTTAAATTTTAAAATTTAAATGAAAAAGTTCAAGTTCTTTTCTAGACAAAATTTGAATTCTTTGGAAGTATTTTTCATTAGTGTTTTCATTAAAATATAATATATAAATATTTTTTCAACAACGCATTGTTGATTCTTTTAAAAAATTTGTTGCTAAATGAATTGATTTTGTCTCTTTTCTCACCAAAGGGGGAAGCGGTTTCCTAAAATATTCTTGCTAGGGTTCTAAATTAGGAAATTACTTTCTTATCCATATACTCCTATAAAAAAAAAAAAAAAAAAATCTTTTCACTGTGAAGCACTGAAGCCATAGCATATGGTCCCACATCCCACCGGATTTTAGGAACGGCAGAAATTCTTAGGTGTTACTGTAGCAAGAGGAGTCTTTTATTTCATTAAATTAAATCAAGCCAATTATTTAAAATACAGATAAACATTATCAAAATTCAAAAGATTCACAGAAAAATCTTGTGTACGTGGAATTGACATTTAAAAAAAAAATTAAAGACAAGATAAAATATATATTTAAATTAATAAATTTTACTTATTCATTAAATATTAATTTTATAAAATTATATTTTTTAAAAAAAATTATTTTAGAAATTTTTTTAAAAATTTTAAAAAATCCAAATTCATCTCCAATGGAACCCACAGTCCTATTCAATAATATTTAAAATTGTCTGACAGATGTTTGAAACTAAAAGATAAAAATAGTTGTGATAACAGTATGTCTTGTGGGCCTAACATATTCGTTTGTTTTATTATTATATTATATATTATTTTCTGCATGTATAATTTGGAGTTTGTTTTGCCACATAAAACTCAGACTGCCACCCGGACTTTTCGGTGGAAACTCTCAATGACAACAAAACCAACCCTGAATTGAAGAATTGAAGTACGATTTTTTTTTTTTTTCTGTGACTAAGTTCAATTTATTTTAAGGTGATTCACCTGTGACATTTATATAGGATAGTAAAATCCGCTGACAGATAACTGAGGAACTGCGGAATGCATGTAAGGCAGAGAGCTACGTGGCTGTGCCTGTTAATCTAAACTATTTATTTAGTTTATAATGGCAATTTTTTTACTGTATGAACAAAAATTGTTAGAATCAGGAGTTTGGAT
This sequence comes from Gleditsia sinensis, assembly GCA_037074535.1. NCBI lineage: Eukaryota > Viridiplantae > Streptophyta > Magnoliopsida > Fabales > Fabaceae > Gleditsia > Gleditsia sinensis. Next base: position 30,198,965 of record CM073473.1, read on the forward strand.
TGCTGATAGAGAAAAAAGGGATCTCCTTTTTATGATAAGCATCCCCTTTGGCTCTTATCCATTTTGTTCCGAAAAGGTTCATAGAGTTCCGCTAATTAAGGAGCAGGAAACACTAAACAATAATGTGGTTTGACGTTGGGAGTTTTGGAAGAAGTCTCAGCAAAAGTTTAGGTCTTTCAAATAACTTCAGATCACTAATTTTACTTTGGAAAACATAGTAATCTGTTGATTTTCACAGGTATTGGAACCCTGTGTAAATTTCCAGAGGGGGCTGCAAATCTGGAAGTTTAATTAAGCACCCGAAATTCTACCAAGATGGAGGGAGGTCACCAAGTTGCGGACAAGACAGAGTTCACAGAATGCTTTCGCCGAGCGTTTGCTTCTCCTTACATTATGCGGCTTGCTTTATCTGCCGGCATTGGAGGACTTCTCTTTGGCTACGATACAGGTAACAGAAGAAACCCTTTTCAATTTGTCCAGAGATTTCGCTGTTTGGACCAAATCTTCACTGAATGGGGGTACCATTGTTATTGGGTGTGTAGGTGTGATTTCTGGAGCCTTGCTATACATTCGTGAGGACTTTGAACAAGTTGACAAGAGAACATGGCTTCAGGTGGGTGTTTTTCTTTCTTCTTTTTCTCATTCTTACTAAATGTACAGTGACACTGACACCGACAAGCGACGATAGATTGGCTACTACACAGGTAACAGAAGAAACCCTTTTTCGGAAGAACTTTTTCCTGTTCATGGGTGTTTGATTGTTTTATCCAACCCTGTGCAGGAAACCATTGTGAGTACGGCAGTTGCAGGAGCAATCATTGGTGCTGCATTTGGAGGATGGATGAATGACAAGGTGGGGCGTAAGAAATCAATTTTACTGGCTGATGTTTTATTCTTTGTGGGTGCACTAGTTATGGCTATCGCTCCAGCTCCCTGGGTCATCATTGTTGGAAGGGTTTTTGTTGGTTTGGGAGTTGGAATGGCATCCATGACTGCGCCACTATACATCTCAGAAGCTTCTCCTGCTAAGATCAGAGGAGCTCTAGTTTGTATCAATGGTTTCCTCATCACCTGTGGGCAATTCCTGTCTTACCTCATCAATTTGGCATTCACCAGGGTATGCATAAACATAGATAGTAGTTGAAGTTCAGAACTTCCGAATAACTTATCCCTTCAAAATATTTCAAAGGGACCATGTTTCTCAACCTTCAATTTGATTTGTTTCAGGCACCTGGAACCTGGCGTTGGATGCTTGGGGTGGCAGGAGTTCCAGCTTTCGTACAGTTTGTATTGATGTTGTCCCTCCCTGAGTCACCGAGATGGCTCTACAGGCAGGTAACTCTAAGGTGTGGTGTTTGGTACATGAACATCTAATTTTTTTGAGTATCTGAAAACCTTTTCATAAGATAATTTAACATAAGATATATGAATTAATTCAGATTGTTTGGTATATATATATCCTAAACAACATAGGAATGTTAATTTAATTCACATGTCTCATCCTCAGTTATTTAAAAAACTTGGTTCTCAGGTACATGGGAAATAAATATGTCCCCTTACCAAACACCACCTAAAGGCGAAACATATAAATTTCCCTGTTAAAGAAGATTGATTTTTTTTTTCTTTTTGTGCATTCTAATTGTGGAATTCTTAATCAGTTCAACCTTGTTTCATATGACAAGATAGCATGGACTGGGTTAGCCTTGTCTTAAACCACAATGAAGTTCCTAGCTTAATTAAATTTGGCTTAAATTTATGTAAGAACCAAGTTTACTATAGGTTACATGCCCGACTGCGGCAAAATGTTCTGATTATTGGTTTTTTCTTGGTCAAAGCTCTTCTAGATAGCTTTGGTTCTGGTTTCATGTAGGAATTTGTGAATGATCGGTACTGATAAAAGTTTTCATGAACATACTGTGAAAACTCTAATGACTTGCCATTTTTTTCTCATCATGCTTGGCTTACTTGATTCATCTACCGCCCCAACTTCTTGATTCTTTCCTTTTAACCAGGACAAGGAAGAGGTGGCCAAGGAAATTCTGTTAAAAATTTGTTCCCCAGGTGAAGTTGAAGAAGAGATGAGAGCCATGCAAGAATCCGTTAAAGCTGAGAAAGCAGAGGAAGGCTCGACGGGGCGTAATCTTATGGAGAAATTAAGGGGCGCTTTGTCTAATAATATAGTTCGAAGAGGGCTCTATGCAGGTATCACTGTTCAAGTTGCTCAGCAGTTTGTGGGTATTAATACGGTCATGTATTACAGCCCGACTATTGTTCAGTTTGCTGGCATTGCTTCCAACTCCACAGCTCTTGCACTTTCTCTGATAACTTCTGGTCTGAATGTTGTTGGCACTATCCTGAGCATGATTTTCATTGACAGATTTGGAAGGCGAAAGTTGATGCTTATCTCTATGGTTGGGATCATTGTTTGCCTTGTAGTGTTAAGTGGTACATTCTACCAGGCTGCTCGCCATGCTCCTGCTATTAGTAACCAGGACACCCTCCACTTTGGTGGGAACTCTACATGCCTGGCTTACACAAAGGCCTCAGATTTGTCTTCATGGAACTGCTTGCAATGTTTGAAAGCAGAATGCGCGTTCTGTGCCAGCAGCAGAAATGAAGTAAGTTCTATCAGTTGTCTATCATCATATGCCAAATTAATCGTTATCCCGTTGCCTCCTTTTAGCTTATCTCCCATAAATCAAGTTGCTAATATATGTATCACTAATTGTCTTTCTCCCTCTCTGATATGCTTAACAAGTCTCAAACTTTCCGAAAATTATGTAAATCCGGAACTTTGTTGAAAGAAGACACAGTCTAATTATCCAACCGAGAAGTCAGTGTTTTTCTCCCTCTGACATGTTTAACATGTCTCAATCTTTCCTAAGAAAATGTAGAAACCAGAACTTGGTCAATCAAGAAAACCTTAACTTTGAAGTAACTGCCTCCCTCCCTCTCTGATATGCAGTTTCTTCCCGGAGCATGCTTGGCTTCAGACAAGGCTATCAGAGGCACATGCCGTGCTCAAAATCGAGTATGGTTTTCCCAGGGCTGCCCAAGCAAAATTGGAATACTGTCAGTTATAATCCTCGGATTGTATATCCTAGTATACTCACCTGGAATGGGAACTGTGCCTTGGGTTCTCAATTCTGAGATATACCCATTGAGATTCCGAGGTTTAGGTGGAGGCATAGCTGCAGTTGCTAACTGGTCTGCTAATCTCATTGTCAGTGAATCATTCTTAAGCCTGACAAAGTTTCTTGGCTCTGCTGGCACATTCCTCCTCTTTGCTGGGTTCTCTTTTATTGGACTTGTGGCCATCTATGCCTTGGTGCCTGAAACAAAAGGTCTTCATTTCGAGGAGGTGGAGGAGTTGCTTCACAAAGGCTTCAGGCCTTTCCCATTTGACCAGAAAAAGAAGGATGGTAAATGGGATGATAACGACAAACCCTAATGGCACAATCCTGTGTCTTTTGCTCCAAAAAAGAGGAAAAAGAAAAAATAGAAAATAAATTAAATGACAAGCCCTCCTTTCGTCTGGCCCCAGTGGAACTGTAAAACTATCTACCATATCTTATGGCTATTTATATATTACTAACAGTAAAATTGGATTTGGTTCCTTTAAAGTGCAAGTAGTTACCCTTATTAGAAAATATGTAAGATTACTCTTTTGTTTTTAGTTTAGGTTTCTGATAACGTATATATTGAAATTAGTTTGAAAGCAACTTTGAATAGAAGTTTTGTTTCAATTAATAAAAAGATTAAAAATAAAATTGCATATAAAAATGAGCATAATTATATTATCTTTAGAGTGATAATTTTTTTATTATATTAATTGTAAAATATGTGATAAATTATATTTAAAAATTATTTCAAATACTCAAAATTAACAAATATAACAGCTTCTGAAGATAATAGATGAAAAAGATTAATACATTTTTTAAGATAATTTTTTTTAATCTATCATATTTTTATTTAGACTAAGAATCTATTTAGATATATATATATATATATATATATATATATATATATATATATATATATATATATATATTTTAAAAAAATATATCTTTTAAAATAATTTTTAAACTATTTTTTCTAACAAGTTTTGCAAAATAGCAGCAAGCTCTTCTATGGATATGACGGTGTACTTAAAAAATTAAGAATAATAAATTATCATTATGTTTTGCAAAAATTTAGTCTATAAAAGGTTATTTATATCAATTGATATCCATTTTGAAATTTGACTCAGAAATTTAGTCCTTCAAAAGTTGGATTTACATTAGTTTAGGACTTAATTGAATTGAATTTTAAAGATTGATGTAATCAATTGATTTAAATATTTGATACAAATGATATTTTTATTCAAATTTTAATTTTTTAAATATTCAAATTTATTTATAAATTATTGAAAAAATTACCCTTATTTATTCTAATTTATACTTTTAATTATAATTTTTCTTTAATTTAAAACATTTTTCAACGTCTTTCAATTTATTCCAACTCAAACATTTAGTATGATATTTTAACTTTTAAGAGTCACATGCACTGTAAATAATTCTTTTACCATCCAACCAATATGTGAAGGAGGATAGCTAAGGACCTAAGGTTGAATAAAAATGGAAGAAGACAATGTGAGAGAAGGAAAAGAATGAACTCCACACTCTAATTAGGAAAAAATGAATTAGTGAAGGGTATAAGTAAATTAAAAGAGGGTGTAGTGAAATTTTTTAACTTAATAGATCTATACTTTTGAAATATAAAATTTAACATATGATTGAGATTGAGGAATATTCATTGCAATATGATGTATAAATTGAAAAAATATTATAATATTTTTAAAATTAAAAAAAATTGTAATCAAAATTATAAATGAGAGTGGATAAATATAATTTTTTTATAAAAATTTAATCATAGCACATGAAAAGTTTAAAATTGACTTTTTTGTTGTTTATATGTCCTAAATAATATGATAAAATTTTCTATATATTTAATACTGAACTTTTTTGGATGCAAGCATCAACAGCATGTGTATAGTAAAACCAAATGCTTCAACTGGACGATAGGTGAGGATACCGACTAGTTATTCAAACTTCTAATTTTGAAATTGCAAACTATCTAAGCAAATAGATAGACAAAACATACCTGCTCTGCCAGCTATTCGGTGATTATTATAAACGACAAGGTCATAAAAATGAAGATGTAAGATGAGGAAAATTGTACAAAAATGTTGTGATCTGTGGTAAATTTGAATCCCTTGAAGTTTTTTAAAATTTAATAGCATAATTTTATAAAAATAAATACATATTTGAATAAAATTAATATTTAATAAATAAGTAAGATTTATTGATTTATATATAAATTTTATAAATTGTATTTTTTAAAATTTATTTAATATTGTGGTGGAAGCATTTGAATTTTAAAAAAAAAAGTTTTAATTCACAAAGTAAATTTTAAAAAAAGAAAGACATAATGTAATAAAATTAATATTTAATAAAGTAATAAAATTGATATATCTTACTCTTCTAAATTTATTCTATAAATTTTTTAAAAAATTTTGGAAGATCTAATCGAATCTGTGGTGGAGCGGATCTGTCCCACTTGGTTGCTTTTATTAGTGGCTGCAGCGTATGAGCCGCTTGACTGCAATGACTAGCAGCTCGGGGGACCTACATCATCAATTCATCACCGTATTCGTATTTCAGCTTGCTCAACTTATTTGCACCCACCAACCATTTCTCTTGATCTGGATTTGAATCTTGGACTAAGCTACGACGAACAAACTAAAATGGCCGCCAAATATATATATATATATATATATATATATATATATATATATATATATATATATATATATATATATATATATATATATATATATATATGCTTAACGAATACAAGTCCAGTTATATTAGTCAAATTATCAACTCAATTCAATAAAAAATAAATTAAAAAAATTTATATCAAAATTTTAAATTATTTAAAAAAAGTAAATTAAATAATGTTTGTCCTATTCGATTAAATTATAATATATTAGTCAGAATAAATTTAAATTTTTTTTAAAAAAAAATCACATGACTTACTTGTTTAAATTTAATTTTAAAAAAATAATTCATTTAAATTCAAATAATTTAACCTAATATGAAATAATTTTTTAAATTGAATTTGGTTGAATTCAATTGAGTGAACTGGATATACTCCCCCTTAATTGATATAAGAAATCATTTTATATCATTGGTCCTGGTAGAGAATTCTCTATTGTATGCGGGGTATATTGGGGTAAGATGGGAATTTTTATTATTATTTATGTTATAATTTAAATTACTATTTGAAATTTATTAATTTTTAATGAAATAATCGAGATAATTTATAATTTAGTTTGATTTGAGTTTAAAGTATTGTGCTGAAAATTGAATCACCCGATTGACTAGTTAAACTGGAAATCAGTCCGGTCCAATTTGGTTCACACTATATAACCATTATTTTCAATATCAGCCAACCTTCAAATATTTTTATTGGATAGATCCAACGATAAGTTGAATTGAGCCGCTTTTACTGAAACCAATCAAAACCAACCAGTTCAAGTGGGTCATCCATTTTTGAATTGAATGATCGATAAATTAAAAATGTTTGTTTGATTTGGTGAAATAAATTTTAATAAGAATAAAAAAAAATAAAAATAAAAAAAAATTATTATCTTATTTAATATGTAATAAAAAAATTTAAAAAATATAATATTATATAATTTAATATAAAAAAAAGACAATATATATAAAAAGATTAAATTACTCTTTATATAAAATCATTTTTTTATTAATAAAAAATTATATATATTTTTAAATTATTTACATTATTTTATTTTATTTTATTTTTAAGAAATATTTATTTTTTATAAAATATTTTTAAATATTTAAATTAAGTTAATTTTTTTTTTACTTTAAAATAAAATTGTGAAAAGTAGTATAATAAGAAAACCCTTTCGGTTATCAGATGCTAGCGGCACTTCCATTTTCCAAACCCAGGTCACCCAGCTCTGATTCCAAACCCAAATGCAAGCGGTTATCAGATTGCAGGCATCGCTTTTATCTCTGGAATCAAGATCTGAAATTGTACTAACTCCTCAAAAGGCCCTTTCAGTTTGCTCCCAAGTTTTTCTAGAAATTGGCGCTGAGCAGTGAGGCGAGATTGGTTGAGGCTCCGAAAGCTGCAGAGTGTAGAACACCGAAATTGCTCTCCCTTTTAACTTTCTCTGGCGGTGGAGGTCTGTTATTGTTGAGCATTCTTCATTATGATATGGATTATCGCTTTCTCTTGCTCCTCCACCCATAATTTCTATTCCTAAATTCCCTCAAATCGCTATCCCTTTATGTGATGATTTTGGAAAATGCGGTTGATATTAGCTAGATTTTGTGTTATTCGATCCTAACTTCCTAATGTTTGTATGTTCTTTCACTGGTAATTCCACAAGCTATATTTAATGATGTTGTAAGTATGAAGACAGTGGTAGATTGTATCTATTAAGAGCTTGCCGGCATGGGATTTTCGTTGGTGTGCTAAGTTAATATATTCTACCCATATTTATTCATTTCTCATTCTTGTTAGTTCCCAATACAATGTAATTTTAGTTTCATCTCAAATTACCATTATGTGTGTAAAAGGCTTGTTCTAGATATTTATGTTGTCTTTATATGTTTCATGATTTTGACAAATCTTCTTGGATCTGGCAGAGTAAATCCGGTGATTTCATTATCTTATTTATTCTAGAATATTAGAACTTGATTTAACTGCAACTTTCCAATTTATTGGCTCTTTAAAGTTATTACCATGTACATATAGGAATTAGGTTTTGTAAATATGATTTCTCTTGAATTTCAGCATTATAGTTATACAATATTTGTGTCAACAAGTTATATCAGAAGTAGCACATTTCATTTGGCTTACAAGCAGTTGGAAATAGGATGATGTCAGAAAAAATGTCAATGATGTTGTTTAGGAATCAGAAAAAATGTCATGTTATATCTTGTTGTGCTGTATTTATGTGATGTAGAATTGATGATGACTTATTCTTTTATTTCTATGTAATATTTCTTTTGTCTAGATGTCTTCCATCAGTTCAATTAAGTAGGAGGTCCTTTGGAAAGATATATCCAATGAAAACTAATATTTATATCAAGATTGTTATTTATCATAACTGGTATAATTCGTTCTTTTCCTTCTGAAGTACTGAAGTTCCTTTCCTTTACTTATTATCTTTATTTTTGTATTCCTTGAATGAAGAGACCACTCCATTTGGTGTGCTTGCAAGGGGGGTTCACTCTACCAAACCAAAGGTTCATTTGTTACATTCTACAAATCATTTAAGCACAAAATTTTAATTACAATTAAACAGACAATTATTGTATTTTATATTTTTGTGTCCCTTTATGATATCCTTTTTTTATATTTCATATGCCAAAGAGAGTATTATTAGTACTGCCATATATATTCCATGAGCCTCCGTACATTTTAAATGCATGTTCTGAATATAGAATATATGCATTGAAATTTGTTTATGCCTTCAGCACATAACAATAGTTATTGAAGCTAAAGGTCATTCAATCAACTGGGATTGAGTCCCTACATGGTCCCCTCCCTCACAACCTATTGTTTGGAAAATACATATTTTTTCAATATAAAGCTATCATCAGTTAGTCCCTCATAAAACCATATAACATAGTCATGACAAGAAGTTAATTCAACACCCAAACACAGTCACAAATCACTGGTCACCAACAATCATGCTAATTCAAACTCAGGATCGCCAGTAAACCCCAAATTGATCCACATCAACCAAGGGATCAGCTATGCTCAGTCCGTATAAACTCTAAATTTCTCTAAATTAGAACGTGAAATCTGTACCCAAAAAAAAAAGGGGATACAAAATTTTACTTTCTTGATGCAAAGCTTTCTCCTTCGCGGATGGGTGGACGGGGTGGAAGAGGAAACAAAGCTTTCCTAAAATGGATGAAGAAGTGGAATGCAATGGAAGGGGATGAAGACGTGGAATGCAGTGAAAGACGTTCCTGAAATGGATGAAGACAAGGAATGCAGAGGCAGAGAATGACGGAAGTGGAATGCAAAAGCGATGTGGACAAAGATGCATGGGAAGACCAGTTTGGAGGAGTGGCTCTGCTTTCCTGAAATGGATGAAGACGTGGAACGAAGAGGCAAAAAATGACGGAAGTAGAACGCAAAAGCGATGTGGACGAAGATGTGTGGGAAGACTGGTTTGGAGGAGTGGCTCTACTTCTCTGAAGAAATGGATGAAGACATGGAATGCAGAGACAGAGAATGACGGAAGTGGAACACAGCAGCAAGAGGATGTGTTACGATTGATGGAAGCAGAAAAACCAGAAGCAAATGGGGGAAGCACGAAGGGGCTCTGCTTAGCAAGACAGAAGCTTAGGTGTAGAAATGGGGTTATGGGAAGGGAATATTAGATTCCCTAGGTTGTGTAATGGAATGGCTTTTCTTGCATTGGATAGAATAGAGCATTCCATTCATACTTCCCAACCAAACAAGGCAATCTCAGATTTTCTCTTTCTTTCTTTTTTATTCCACCGTACCAAACCTGCCAAAAGTGATCTAATGGTTAATTTATTTCATAATAAGATATTTATACTCATATTAAAAAATTAATTAATATTAATATATTTATATATTACAATGCAATTACAATTTCATCTAAATTGAATCACTAATTCATTCTTTTTCTAGTTTAATGATAAATTTAATTATTAAAATATTATTTTAATGAGATCTTATTCTATATAATATTTTAGTAGAATTAATTTTTTATTTAAATTGCATATAAATAAGATTTTAATCTAATAAATTTTTTAAATAAATAAAATAAATATAGGATTTTAAAAAAGTTGCAAATTTTCTTTTATTTCCATTATTGTCCTACAATCTCATAGATGCACAGTAACACTATTTTAGGGTGCATTCACTTTTTCTCACTCAAATCTTCTCTAATTATTAATTATACAAAAAGAAAATTTTCTATTCATAAAATTGTTCATTAAAATTATATTTTAAACATTTTTTTCGGACAACTCATAAGTAACTTAATCCAATACAATACAAATTATCAAAAGATCTAATTAATGTTTATAAAAATTTAAAATAAAAAAAATTAATATCACTTTTTTAAAATTTGAAAAAAATATAACTAAGTTTTATAAACTTGAAAAAAACTTTTGTCTCAATTTAAAATTAAAAAAGATATAAACGTAATATTTACAAATCTTAAAAAATGTGAATATAATTTACTATTTTAAGTTGATGTTGATGATTTTCCTGAATTATGTCAATTTCAATTTCAGCAACAACAGATTCAAGAGTTTTCTTTACCAAATTTTTCTAGCAAACAAGCAAGCAATCAAGACCTGTTGTGTATATTCAAGAACATGACACTTCGGTTGAGTGTTCCGTTCCTTGTGGCAATGAAGCAATAGGAAGTGATTGGAACCAATACGGAGTATACAAAACATTCAGCAATACAGCATTTATGTAATTAAAGATCCATTATCATGCCCACAAAAGTTCATTCAGTTTTTAAAAATCAAAACATTTTCTCTCTAAAATTTAAATTGATTTTCACTTCTTGCACTCTTTATAAATAACTGTAAATTTTTATTGAAATTTGTGTCATACTTTGACTTTATAGAATTTTTTTCCTTATTCTTTTTTTTCTACCTATTAAAAAAAAAGAAAAGGAAAGAACACTTTCACTATGAAAAATAAAACCATACAATTAGTAACCATTTTCCACAAAACTAGGATCATCAAATAGGGGACAAAAAGGTTGCCCAAACCTCATCAACCCAATAAAAGTCAACCATATGTAAACATTACAATTTAAACTAGGGAAAGTAAAATCCCAAGACCTAGCTAAAGTAACATCTAAGGGTCAGTCTTCTGCAAGCTTCCTCTAATTTCTATGAACATTCTTCCAACTATCTTAGCCACACTGTACAAACCATCAAAAACACTACATATACAAGAGCCGTACATCGTATAATTAGCTTCTTAAGTAGTAATCGCCAGAAATTCCTAATTAGATATAGTATACTGTATATATAAGTGGACTAAATTAATTATGAAGAGACATATAAATATATTATAGGGGCTCCTGTTAAAATGTCAGCTGAGCATAGTTGAATGTCTATTCATAATTGGTTTCACTCTACTTAAGAATTTTCTGGTAATTACTTCCCTAAGGATTTGAAGAGGATGCTTCTTGCCTTGATTCTCTCACATATACAAGAAGCCTTTCAGCCTGCAAAAACAACCAGAAACTTCAACAGAAGAAACAAGAGAACTATGCCTAAGGGAAAAAAGAAAACACAATACATGCAGTATTTTGGTAGCCTATTAATCGATTAACAACATACACCAACCAGTAATTGATGATTTAGGTACTTCCCGCATTATAATCCCCAGGAAAGAATCAAGGTTAACTGACTTCAACTTTCCAAACAAACTAGAATTATTTTCCGTATCCAAATTGTCGAAAATCAAATCATCTTCAGGAAATTTTTTGATCAAAAACTATCTTCCGTTAAGTTTGATCATATGAACAGCTAATGACATGACAGTTATCTTTTTTTTCTTTTAATTCATACAAGTAACTCCATAGCTTTTGAATACATGATTAATCTTGTTCAAAGTCCTAATACTACACCTCCCTGTAGTTGTTTTTCTGCTAACATTTTAAAGGTCCCTCAATGACTGAGCTTACTTGAGCCGCAAACTCATGGGCCACATAGACACTTATCTAGGCAACCTAATTGACATGACTTGTGTTAGCACCCACTTTAATCCCAGCTTACAACTGTGTAATGTTTATTATCATAACAAGACCAATAAACTCGCAAGATTTCAGGCTATGGCATAAACAAGGACTAAGGGACATACTCAGACCATATTTTGCAGCTGATTTCAATGCCACCAAGCATGACTCTAAACTCAAATTATAAAGGCTATAATTAAGAAACAACAATTTAGAGAGCTATGCTGAAACTATTTTAACCCCGATGCTACTAGTAACTCACCTTGTGCTTAGCTCGAACACTCCCAGTCTGGGAAAGTGCAACCAAGGGAGGTATGCCACCCTCCCTCACAAGCAATCCTCTATTCCTCAAGTCGTCAGCACATAGCTGTAGAAGTGTCAACACGGCAAATTCCTTTCCCTTCACTGATCCATCTTCAATTGCCTCCACTAGAGCAGCTATTCCACCTTCTTCCACAATTGCATCCTTCCCTTCCTGAATCCCAGCCAAGTTATTAAGTACCACCATTGCCTTCTCCATCATACCTGTCCTTTGCTCTGCCACCAGCTCCACAAGTGGCTTCACCGCCCCAGCGCTTACCGCCCTCTCCTTGTTCTGCTTGATGGAACACAGCTTATACAGTGTGGTGAGGGCGTCCTTCTTTCCCCTGTTAGAACCATTCAATAGCAAGGAAACGAGTGGAGGTATAGCCCCACAAGCCCCAATGGAGCTCTTGTTCTCATCCACCAACGCAAGGCTTAACAGCGCACACGCCGCGTTCTGCTTCGAAGTCTCTGTCCCCGTTTTAAGCACATAAACCAGTGACTTTATAGCTCCTGAATTTGTTATCAGCATCTTGTTGTTCTCGTGCAGTGAGAGATTCAACAAGGCCGTTACCGCGTGTTCCTGCGTCCACGGATCACTGCAGCGAAGAAGGGGAATCAAAGCGGGCACCGCACCGGACTCGCCAATCAGAGCTCGATTATCCGCTCGGTTCTTCGCCAATAGCCTGAGCTTGGCCGCAGCTGATCGCTTAACAGCCGACGACGGCGATTGTAGTCCATCGATACAGATCTTCACTGTCGGCTGAAGATCCTCTGGAGATATACTCTCAATAATCTCAGTAGAAAAATTTTCCCGCTGCAGAAACCCAAGACACGGCTCCGGTTCCGTCTCCTGCTCCACCAGTTCACCACCCTCGTTCTTCTGCGCATTTTCCAATGACGGCAAACCCGCCAGCCGCTGCAGCTCACCGGAAATATCGCTACTGTAAGCTGAGAAATCACTGAAAGCCTGCGAAAGATCAAGAAAATCCTCCTTCGCTGGGGAGGACTTGGGTGATTTGTTGCTCTGCGATGCGAAATCACCGAGCCTGAGGTTGATGACCGAATCGGTCAAGTTTTCAGATGGGCACATCGATTTTTGGGTGGTTGAGGATGCCTTTGAGGAGAATTTATGATCATCTTGGATAAAATTCGAGCGTATGGTTCGCATAGACCTGCCGATGTTCCGGTGAACTTTGGAGGAAGAAGAACTGATAGAAGTGGTAGTGTAATAACTTCGGGATAAAGGGAATCGATTTGGATTGGAGCGAGAATCCTCCATCGATACCATTCTCGAAGCTTCTCAGAATGAGATTGAAGCCTCTGAAACTGAAAATTTCTTTCCAAATAATTTCATGGCGAGCAAGAGAGTGAGATTGAAGAAGAAGGGGAAGGAAGACATCGTTGAAAAAAATACTTAAAAACCTGGTGTTGGTGAACTTAGCCGTCGTCGTTTACTGTAACCATTTTCATCTTTTGAGTCAACGAAATTACCGAAATATCCTCAAGCAGTGATGTGGAAAGATTCTATGTTGTGGTGTGTACGAAAAGATGCAACTACTGTTGTGAAATCACTGGAATAAATGCCACGTGTTGGCGTCACCAGCTCTGACGGCTGTGAAATCTGGGAAAGTTAAGTTTGGCCTTTAGAATCTGGGAATAAATGCCACGAGGTGAGATGTTTTAAAGTGTAAGAATTTGATGAATACCATGTGTTAAAAATGGGATTGGTTATTATGCACGTGAGAGGAGTGGTTTCTGATTTAATAATAATCGATATATTTTTATATTTTTTTTATATTATAAAAATGATATATTAAAATTTAAATATATAAAATAAATTAAAAAAGTGATTTAAATATTATATATAAATATATTTGAAATCTATTATATATTATAAAATAAAATTTATTACAGGCGTATTATCATTTATTTGATAAGTAGTATTTTAGATTTTTTTTTTAATTTTTAAAATATTGATTATATATATATATATATATATATATATATATATATATATATATAATTACAACATTTAATAAAAATATAAAAAACCATACGATAATCTAAATTTATTTAATGAAATTAGAAATTTTAAAAATTACTAAAGTCAAACTATTGTTATTTGACATGTAACACTCTAAATTTTTTTATTTTAAGTTTTAAAAATGTTTAATTAATAAAATAAAAAATATATAATTACAATATTTAATAAAAATATTTAGGGTTTATTTGAAAATATTTTTAAGTGTTTTTGTTTTATTATTTTTTTAAAATAATGTTAAATTTTTTTTTTAGAATAAAAAAAAAATATTTGAATGTAAATTTTAAAAACAGTGTTTGAAAATATAATAGTGTGACATGTAATTTACAAAAAATAATAAAATTATTATAAAATTACATTAATTGTAAGTTTCTTATCCTTGAACTCTTGTACATGAATGAATTTCCATATTCTCTCAAGAATTTTTTCATGGATTCTAGCTTTACTTTTGTGGGAATTAATGTAGCTGAGAACTTTGAAAAGTTTATTGAAGAGTGGAAACTTAGTTAAGTTCACGAAATATGTGAACATTGAAACGGTGGTGGAGCGAAAATGACTTAGTAAATTTAATAAGCCAAATATTACAGATATTGCAAGGAAAGTGGTAGGAATTTATTTGAGAAAGACTAAACATATTATCTTGAGTAACTAGGAGGTCAAGGAGTTGAGTATGGAGCAAGTTGAATATGGATGCATAAATCTATTTGCCATATTTTGTGTTGGTCATTATCTATTTCTCCATGATTAAATGAATACATAGAATGTTTTGTGCATAATGTCTATCATTGAAGTTAAATTGTCATTTATTGGCTTTATATTTTTTTTTCAAAATTATATATATATATATATATATATATATATATATATATATATATATATATATATATATATATATATATATATATATATATACTCGACGGTGGTCTCTCCCCGCTCTTTAGTATCAAAGACTGAAGGGAAGTAAGGATGTATGAATAATTGTTAATTTACTGTTGCTTGTATGAATTCTATGTTAATTTTTGAGTATAAATGAAGTTTTGAGAAGTCGATAGCACTGTTAAAGATCAGATGTGATTATGTAAAAGGGAGTTTAAGGCTCGCTATAAATTAAGGGCAATGTTTTCTCCTGTCACCCGGTAGTCACAGATTGATCTGAGGTCAATTGACTAGACAAACCAAGATAAATAGTTCATTTTGAAAAATTAATATCTAATTCATTCGGTAATAGTAAATTAATAGTTATCATGTCACCCTTATAGAACCAATATGGTAAAGATACAAGGAAGGGAGAATTAAATTTTGAATGCTTTGATAACTCTCTTCTTGCTTTTCATCATCATTATCATCACCTCCTTCTTCATCAAATTTGAAGCTCAAAGCATCTTCCAAATCCATCTTCAAAGATGAAATTAGCTTTAAAGAAATAAATAACTCAGTTGATGATTGGGAGATGCCCAAAATTCCTGATACCGAATTGTATAAGGAATCCAAATCTAGTTTTTTCTTTAGTAAATCTAATTATGTAATTAGAACTTTTGAATAAATCTTAACCTTAAATCTAGAAGATGGAGAATTCCAACTTTTGTCAGCCAAATCACTAAAAAAGCTTAGTGAAAAATACAACTTCATACACATAGAATGTGTACAAATAGCTTTCAAACCTTTATATAAGTTAGGATTAGATAATTCTATTTGTATGTGTGTAAGGAATGTTAGATATAACAAGTTTGATGAATCAATTTTTGGTGATGTTCAAACTAGCTTTTCTAAAAGACTGATATGGTTTCAATGCTTTCCAAACTAGACTATATGTCTAATAGAACAGAATCCTGAGAAATCAATTATGTTAAATGTCAAATTACATGGATATGATATGATTTAGGAATGATTCCTGTAATTATAATCTATAGAATCTAGTACAAATTGTATAACTCTCATATGAGTAATGCTCTTGTAACCTGTAAGAAAGGACAAACTACCTGTTTCCTTATAGATATGACAAAAGCTCAATTGTCAATTCCACAAAAAATTCTCATGGGAAGATATCAATTATCCTGAAGAATGGCTATTGCAAAACGTGGCTATGCCAACGGAAGCACTAACCCAACCTCTAAGTAAAATTGTCCAATACCCTTATGGAAAAGGAGGAATTTCTTTCCAAAAATCTAGACTAATTCTACAAATACCTAGGGTAATACAAACAAAATCCATTAGGGAAGATGAATCTATAGCCAACCTTAGGACTGCAAATCAGAGTTTCAAGACAGCTAGAAAATCTAGTTATAATGAAACATCAACACTCAACCTTAGAGCCTTAGAAACATCCTATAGAATACCAACACCAATGTATACCTAAACTAGAAAAGAAAAGGTTGAAGACAATGATTCTGTTATATCTCCAACATTTTCCCAAATGGTCGATGATATTGAAATAATTTAATGGATTACGATCAAAAGGAAGCTTTAAAAGAGTTTCAAATAGATAAAGTCTATAAAGAAAGAATTCTTCTCTAATGAATTCACTCCTCAAAGAACTTGGTTTTCTAACAAGTCCAAAAATGAATCTCGAAAAGAAATTCAAGAGAAATTCTATAAGTTTGTCTCTAATTTCAAAACAAATATTCCGTTCCTACAATGGTTTGAAGCATATACTGAAGCCAAAGGAATAAAATATCCTTTCAATAGTTTTGTTAGTGTTAATAATAGAACTATACTAAATTGTCCAAGATACACCTTCTAGTCAAACTAGTTCTACCACAAAACAAGTTCAAACCTTAAACAAAACTTCTGAAATATCTATAGATGATGAAGTAAAACTAGGGATTATAAACATAAAATCAAATTGGAAAACACCAACAAGACTCTATTATCCTATAGCCAGTTTTTCAGACTATTGTCTTGAAAAAAGACCACAAATAATCCAAAATTCTTATAATAGAAATAACTTCGATGAATGGAACATAGATGGCCAAATAGAGTATCAAATTTTGAATACTCTATAGCAAATGATGATGGTTAGTACAACCTATTAGATTGCACACGAATGTGATGACTCTACAGTCATCCACATTTTTGTCTCAAGCTTTACGGGCCAACTCAAAGGATAGTGGGATGAACACCTCATCGAAGAAGAGAGATGTCAAATCTAAAACTCCCTTAAAATAAACTCGGAAGGATCATTAATCCTTAACGAACATAGGGAGCCAAGGTAAATACCTTAATCTTCACCATCACAAAACACTTCATAGGAGATCCAAGCCTATGGAAAGATAAATCTGCATAATTATTGTCAAACCTTAAGTGTAGAGCACTGTCAGACTTTAGATGGTATAAAGATACTTTCTTTAATCGTATTTATGCTAGGAATAATAGTAACCAACCTTTCTGGAAGGAAAAGTTCCTTGCAAGACTTCCTAGATCTTTTGGAGATAAGGTTAGGAAAAAAATCTGTAATGAATACGAAGGTCAAATATCTTATGAACAACTTACCTATGGATAGTTAGTAAGTTATGTTAATAAGGCTGCTATAAAAATTTGTCAGAATGAAAAGAAATCCAAAGACAACTTTCTAAGGAAAGATCAATTAACAAAAAAGAATTAGAATCTTTTTGTGAACAATTTGAATTTAAATGCCCAAAAACATTTAAACCAAAACATAGGAGAAAGCTCAAACAAGCTGAACCTAACAAATACGAGGAGAAAAGAAAGAAATTTCAAAAATATCATAGGAGAAAACCTAGATATGAGCCTCCTCCAAATCAGGATAAAAGACCAATTTGCTACGTATGTGGCAAACGAAGTCATATATCCAAATATTGTAAGATTAAGAGAAAACTTAATAAAAAAATTAAGAAATCTTAATATGGATGAAGAAACATCAAATAAGATCAGCAATCTGTTTGAAAAAGACTCTTCAGAAGAGGAATTCCTCTTTGAGGAATTCTCGGCAAATTCTGATTAAGAAAATAACCAAATTCAGTATGATAATATTGCTTCTGAAACAAAAGAAAAATCATCAGAAGAACATGAGATAAATTTTCTCACATAAGAACAAGATCTTCTTTTAGAAGTTATTGGGTCATTATCTAATGATGAAAGAAAAGAGAATTATCTCGTCAAATTCAAACAAATGTTTGATAAACCTCAAACATCTTACTGACAATAGCTAGTAAGCAAATATAATTTTAATGAAGTTTTAACAAGATTTAATACAGAAACTAAACTTGTTACATTTCTGGATTTACAATCTGAAATAAATATGCTAAAAACAGAAGTAAGACAACTAAAAGAAGAACAGAAAATATATTCTATAGTCCTCTCAAATCTTCAAGAAGATGCTCATAGGAAGATACAAAGTGAGCCAATTGAAAAACCTCAAAGTGAGAATGAAAATTTTTTAGTAACAATCTCCCGATTGTCTATGCAAAAGTTTTACATTCTAATTAAAATAATAATAATAAATGAATATACAATTGAAGCAATAGTTCTGTTTGATACATATGCTGATATCAATTGTATACAAGAAGAATTAATTCCTACTAAATACTTTTAAAAAACAAAAGAAAGTTTAAGATTTGTAAATTGTTCTAAGCTAAAAATTAATTATAAGTTTACAAATGCAGTAATCCAAAATCAACAGCTTCAAATTAAAACTTCTTTTTTGTTAGTTAAAAATATGACTAGTAAAATAATCTTAAGTTCACCATTTATCCAACAATTATTCCCTTTTTCGGTGGACAGCAAAGGGATAATAACTGAACGATTAAGACAGAAGTTTTTATTCCAATTTACACAACAACTAGCTTTGAAAATTTTTAACTTGGTTAAGTGTAAACAAAACCAAATTAATTATCTTTCTAAAGAAGTAGGATTTAGAAAGATAGAACAACAATTAACAAATTAGGTAATTCAGGATAGAATTCAGTCTTTATAAATAAAGATTAGAAAACAAATCTGTGCTGAATTCCCAAATGCTTTCTGGAATAGAAAACAACATATGGTAGATTTTCCATATGAAAAAGACCTTTCAGAAAAACAAATATCAACAAAAGCTAGACCTATCTAAATGAACAAAAAAACTTGGAATATTGTTAAAAAGAGATCAACGATCTCTTAAAAAAGAAAATTATTAGACTTAGCCGATCTCCTTAGTCATGTGTTGCTTTTTATGTTAATAAACCAACAGAGATTGAACGAGGAACACCTAGGTTGGTAATCAATTACAAACCTTTGAACAAGGCCCTCAAATAGATTAGATATCCAATCTTCAACAAGAAGGATTTGTTGAATAGATTATATTAAGCAAAAATCTCAAAATTCAATATGAAATCAGATTTCTATCAAATCCAAATTAAACTTGAAGATAGGAATAAAACTGCATTTACAATTCCATTTAGCCAATACGAATAGAATGTGATGCCTTTTGGACTGAAGAATGCACCTTCAAAATTCAAAAAAAATTATGAATGATATATACAATCCTTATATTAAATTCATATTTATTTATATTGACGATGTCTTAGTTTTCTCTGACAACATTGATCAACACTTCAAACATCTGAATATATTTTTAAATGTTACAAAGAAAAATGGTCTTGCGATATTCGTACCAAAAATGTCTCTTTTCCAAACAAGGATTAGGTTTCTAGGACATAATTGAAAAAGCAATTCAATTTCCGAATAAGTTTTCAGATCAAATTATTGATACAAATAAGTTACAAAGGTTCTTAGGATGGCTTAATTATGTCTATGATTTTATTCCAAATTTTTTAAATATTCTTAAGCCGTTTCATGATCGTCTTAAGACAAATTCGCGTCCTTGGACTAAAGAACATACTAACATTGTTCGTCAGCTCAAGTCTCAAGTCAAAACTCTTCCATGTCTATATCTTCCTAATCCGTCAACTTTCAAGATAATTGAAATTGATACCTCTAATCTAGGATTTGAAGGAATTCTCAAACAAAGAAAAAATAGCAAAGAGCATATCATTGCATTTGCATCAAAACATTGGAATACTACCCAAGAGAAGTATTCCACAATTAAAAAATAAATTTTATCAATTGTTTAATGCATAAACAAATTTCAAAGCGATCTTCTTAATCATAAATTTCTTATTAGAGTTGATTGCAAATCTACAAAAAATATTTTAGAAAATGATGTTAAAAACATCACATCAAAACAAATTTTAGCCAGATGGCAAGCCATTTTAAGCCTTTTCGATTTTGAAATCGATCATATAAATGGAATTTCAAATAACATTCCCGATTTTCTAACTAGAGAATTTTTACAAGGAAATGCTTCCTCAAAAAGAAAGAAGGCCCGCACACCCCCAATCTGAGAGTGAATCTTCCAAATTCAAGGAGAAGCAAGTTGCGTCATCTTCCTCCAAATCAACCCAAAAGTAGACAACATAAGATTATCCCTGTCTAATTCTAATCCAGACACTTCTCGGTATGGTAAATCAAAAATCTATTTCCTTAACTAGAAAATCATGGGCAAATATAGTTGAGGAAGATGAAGATATGACAGAATATCTCCTCAGTCAACAAAGATTGCTTCAGGCAATCAAAGAATCAAAGAAGCAATTTACCAAAGCAAGTGCTTCTTCTTCAAATCAGGCCCTTAAGGCCGAAAAGAAGACCCTTACGGTCAAACCAAACACAGAAACCCAAGTTTCTAAACCAATTATTCAGACTGAATTGAAGGCAGTTATTAAAATGACTTTCACCCAATCAAATCCACAACTAAATATTTTAAAAAGTCAAATTGTCAAAACATTGTTTAAATGGAAACTAAATTTTAGGCGAAAAATCCAAACAAAGTTTCCCTTCAAATCTTCCTAAAGGATGGCATTTTGTACTGCTATCCTTAGCTAAAGATAAAAAGTTCTATGAGCTAATATTGGTTGACTCAAGATCGGTAGAAATAAAAAATTATCGTAATCTACAGGATTCAAACATTATTGCTCATTCAACTTTCAAAATTTTTAAAATTCTGACAATTTCAAATTAGGAACAAAATCTCAGCCAAATTAAAAAGTTTTCAAAAACTTATTTTCCAGAGGGTTATACTTACTTAGATTATTAGAAAGCCTGGTATTATATCCTTTATATTCAAAATAAAAAATTTCAACATTCTTGGTTAATCTATTTCCTGGAAAAAGTCAAGTACAAATTTTCACAATAGTTTTTCATGTGGTGGGAAATGTTCGGCTCAATTCTGGACATTCTCTCGACAAATGTTAAAAAAAGAATGTGATATCTTTAATTCATGTTTTGATAATGTGAATTATTAGTATTACCTTATGCTTCTTCAATTCTTTTCAAAAATTGGATTACTGTGGGTTTATTCTTAGGAGTATCAGTATTCCAAAGAGAACCCTCACTCCAAACTCTCGGTCTTGCAACGGTAGGGAAAAGTCAAATGGTAGGCGACTTACAACAAAGCAAAAAGAGTCCATAAAGACCAAATAGAGAAGTGGTTTCAAAAGCATCCACACTTCCACAAAATTGGGAAAAATGGACAAACCAGTGGCTCCAAAGAAAATATCAAATTTTAGCAAAATTGGTAGGCATTTAAGAAAAGGAAAAATATGTCAAAAAGGTTCTCTGACTATTTACTATCGAAGAAGAAAAAGATGACCGAAAGTTAAGCTCTTCCTCAAATCACGCACAGTCAAATGAAGATGACTGTTTTGGAATCGATCTTAGAGAAAAGTACATCCAGCCATCCAAATTTTTTGATAGTAGATTAACCATCTAGATTGACAACGAACAGAGAATCTGTGGTCACACCAAAATGCTTTACCTTTTGTTAAAGTGACAAGTTAGAAAAGGCTGTCAGCCAGCTCCATAAAAAGACAAGCCAAAAGCAGTCTGAAAAAAGGAAAAGTTTTATATGCGGTTGGTTATTGTTAGGGTATCTTATTGTAACCTTTAGTGAAAGCAATTTACGAATGTAATTATTAGGGTCATTTCTACAGGTCCTTAAGAATCCCCCTACTATATTAACATCCTAAATATTTTAGAAAGGCAGAAGAATGTGATCCGAATATTTTCCCATTCTTTTCCTCATTCTGCTCCCAATTCATAAGAGAGTTTAGAAGTGAGAAGTACTGACCTCCTGCTATAAAATTTCTTATTTTATGAAATCAATTTAAATATTTTAATCAAATCTTATGTTTCCATTTTTAAATTTTGCATTGCATGATTTAATTCTCTGTATCATAATGTAAATCTGTCTATACCTTAATTCTCTCCCCTTCCATCGTCGATCCCTCGGGGTCTCTACCCGTATATATATATATATATATATATATATATATATATATATATATATATATATATATATATATATATATAGACACACACAACATTCAATGAAAATATTTAAAATTTTGTATGTGAAAATTATTACTAAATTGATAGTGTAACGACTTCTTTTAATTAGATAATAAATAACAAAAGATATTAGATAATACTTTCATAGTTAATTCTACATGAGTTTTAATCTCTCTTAATTCAAAAATTCGTGTTAACACTTAACTCTTTAAGCAGTCATTTATTCATCCTTTGGTAGGTTACATCTCTACATTGATTTCTATGTCAAATTGTTGGATACAAATATTGTAAATTTGGTATATGTGTGTATAAGACTAACAAATAATCTCTAGTACATTACTCACTCCTTTTCCTACAAAGTTTCTTTTACTTTTCTGTTTAAGCTCAAAGTCAAAGAATTAGAGAATTCTTTCTCTCTTCCTTTTGACTCTTCTTTGCATACTTATAAAAAGTAAGCAAATGAACTAGAAGGAAAACAAAAAGATAAAGTACATATTTTTGTTATAATTTTTATAAACATTTTAATGCCAACAATGCTATCTAATAACTATGTTAAAGTGATTACAATAATAAATATAAATATAAATTAAATTAAAAAATTAATACAAATAAATCACAATTACATTTCATAATAAAAAAAGGTTAGTAAATAAAAATATTGTAAAATTAAAAATAATTAAAAATAAATATAATAATAACAAATAAATAAAAAATATAGAAAAAGCAAAAAATGTAGAAAAAATTGAAAAATAATATAAATAACTGAAAAAAGCTAAAAGATTTTTTGATAATTATTAAATATAATTTTATCAAAATCATTGATCAATTAATGATATAATTACAAAATTTAATCAATGGGAAAAAATTCATTTAATTAAGAGAAAAAATGAAAATAAAAAAATATTATTTATTTTTCTTTTTAATTTTAATATATCAATATTCAATAAACATTTAATCAATATCAATTTATATCATGTATATTTTAACTAATATTTATTTAATAATTTAATTAAATA
The DNA here is from genome assembly GCA_037074535.1 of Gleditsia sinensis. Taxonomy (NCBI): domain Eukaryota; kingdom Viridiplantae; phylum Streptophyta; class Magnoliopsida; order Fabales; family Fabaceae; genus Gleditsia; species Gleditsia sinensis. Next base: position 30,222,501 of record CM073473.1, read on the forward strand.
AAATATTATTTTTAACAGTGCATCACATGAGAAAAATATTAATTTATTAATAACTATATTATATATAAAAAGAATTCTTATAATACTTATTAATCAATAATAGTAATTATTGTTATGAATATTTTGTGTGGATATTGTTGTTGTTTTAATTAAAACTCGCAAGTGCACGAATCTATTGGAGTATAGATTTAGTGGTATGCAAGGTCGATCCCACAGAGATTGCCAATTGAGAGAAAGTTTTAATATAGATCCAAAATAAATACTTCTAACCTAGTTCCCGATGTCTTGTTTTGTGAGAGGAATATTGAACAAATTACACAAAGAACTAATATACTAAAATTAAATGAAGATGTATTCAAAGTAAAGAAGCATGCTAAGGTTAGGGGATCCACTCTTGGTATATCGAATAAAAATAAATTTAACTCTTTTATTACTTAATTAGAATCTTTACTCGAATAAAGTTCTAATCGGATGATATGTTAATTTAAACTCAACTTTTTTTATACATGAATTATATTTACCTCCTTTTTAATAATTAAAACATTCTTGTAAAATGGATTCAAGCATACATTGTGCCAATCACCATATTGTCTACAATAAATCAAGAGTGATTCAAGTATTTATTGTGCCAAAAATTGTCTACAATGTATCAAAGTTCACACTTTACAAGATTAAAAATACAAAGAAGCAAAAGATAACTTGTAAATGGATTCAAGCATAAATTGTGCCAATCATTATATTGTCTACAATATATCAAAATTCACATTTTACAAGATTAACTTATGCAACAAAAAAATGAAAGGTAGAAAATTAATTAACATAACAAAATAAAATAAAATAGAATAGGTGGCAAAGCCAACTAATAGTAAAATAAAATAAAGTTGGTGGCAAAGCCAACCATGAAAATAATAAGAGATAGGCGGTCTAATAAAACCACCCAATAACATAACAAGAAATCGGTGGTATGATAAAACCAGCCATTAAGAAATAATTATGAGAAAAGAAATAGGAAGGTAAATACAATATCAAAGATAAACATTAAGATTAAGAGTTAGATAAATTATTATTCTCATACCAAGAGTTTCACCCTTTCACCTTAGCATTAGGAGATCAGTTCTCCATAATCAAGGCAAGAAAGTGAAATGAAAGATGAAGAAACATGATAATATTACGAAAGAAAATGAAAAATACAAGATGTCTAAAGAGAGAATAACATTACAAATTCGTAGAATTCCAACAAAGCTTTCCCAAGCTCTATCCAAAGCTCTCCAAAAACTCCTTAACTCACCCCTCAAGCCCTCTATTTATAGATACAATTAAGTATGGTTGGTGTGGTAATTGTCAAAATTGTTAGGTAGGAAGTTGTATAAAGTTGACAATTTGAATTCCATCATGTGCACCGAAATTGATCCTTGAATATCGTCTTGAAAGCCGCCGAATTTTCTAACTTCATCAACATGAAAGTTGTAGAAAATTTCATTAGCTTTCCGTCAAGATAAATTGTGGACAAATTGGATACGTAATGTGTGAGTTATGGTCAAAATACTAGAGCAAAGTCGGGCTGAACTGCAGCAGTAGTCAGATTCTCTTCTAGCCCACTTTTGGCCTTTTTAATGTCCGTATTTTCTGACCACTTGAACATGAAAGTTGTACCCAATTGTGATAGCTACACATCTACAAAATTTCATACTTATTGGATATGTATTTTCGGAGATATGGCCCAAGTACTACAGCAAGGTTGGGCTGGACTGCAACCAGCAAACATATTCTCAACATTGGGTGCTTTGCCTTGAATCTTTATGTTTTAGTTCTTTTGGAAATGTGATCATAAATCAAGAATAAATTTGTACATATATCCATTAGGATGCGTCTCAAGAGACAATATTATAATGCTCCTTACTCAGCCATCCTTAATGAATTTGTTTTATCTGCTTGATTTATAGACATCATTCCCAAAGAACCACAATTTAACTCTGATTCCTCCAATTAAGTCTATTTTCTACTCTTCTCTCCATCTGTAAGAAAGACACAAAACTAAAGACAAGTAAGAGAGATTTATGCTTAATTATGGTAAAAGATAAGATGAAAATATTTAATTTATGAGTATAAAACTCACTCATCAAATACCCCCAGACTTAATCTTTTACTTGTCCTCAAGCAAAACACACAAACTTCAAAATTCAAATGATGAGTGAGTGATGAATTGTTTTTGACTTACTAAGCATTCCTCAAGGATCTAAAATGTGAAACCAGGAAAGATATCAGAATTCTAAGGTTATGTAGAACTTTTATTCAAATACAACATATGGTTTATTCTTGAATCCCAAGTGTGTGTGTGTAGTAGTCTTATGACATTGGACTTTTTGCATTCAAATAAATTTATGTAATCAAATATTTAAAACAGATCTCTAGATATATGCATTTGAGACTCTATAAGCTTATTTTTCATGTCACTCTCCACTAATGTAGACTAATCATAACATTTAAGATCATTAGAACTTTCATTAGGCTTGTAATGCATGGCACAGGTTAAGGGTGGATAAAATGATATGAATGAAAGCTCAACTCACTCTTCGACGTACATGATCATTTAAAGCCTCCCAAATACTTTTGATATTATACTGTGAATTCTATCTCCAACCTTTTCATCATCCTTACATTTATTTGCTCATACTATTTTTTTTTGAATATAAACACCCTCAAACTTATTTATTTAGGGGGTATTAACTTTCTTTCTTCTTTTTTTCTTTTTTTTTTTAAAACTTCTACCATCCACCCTTGAATCATTACTTTTCAAATGATCATGCCTGTGAGTGAAAGGTAAGAGTTAGACATATTTTTATTTAAAGGCTAGATAGAAATATAGGTGTTCAAGAAAGGATAAATATAAGCTCAAAATAGGTTGCTAGGGATATCATCATGTATAGGTTGGTTTGAAAGGCTCAAACGATTCCAAAAATGCCTAATTCATTTCTTAAATGGAGAGTAGTCTAGGATTTCGCCTCAAGTGACAATTGAATAAGTTCTAGAGTCTTATGAGATCAATTAACATATCTAAATCACATAAATCTTTTCTGAACAAACAATCAGTCAAATGTAAAAGATTAAGTGCACCAGATATTAGGATTCTCAAATAAAACATAAGTTACATTAGAGTTCAAGTTCACACATAACACCCATAACTCATCAATTCTTCAAAGGTTACAAGCATTTTAAACCATTTTCATCATTGGCGCTAGCTTTGCCTAATCCCAAAACATCACTCAATTTTTTTTTTGAAAGATGAAGAAACACAAAATAAACAATAAAGATTAAAAGAGATATTACCTGGAAGGAGATATAAGAAAAGATGAACATGCAACAAACTAAATAGAAAATAAAAAATTACTCAAGCAAATAAAAGGTATTACAAATGAAGATTTAAGTCTAGTTTGCGCTTTCTGCAGTGTTTTGTTGTCCAATCTATTTGAGCTATAACTGGATCAGGTACATGAACAAATGCTTGTAAAGCATCAATCAGCTCGTCAGCATTTAAGGCCGAGATGAGAATTCGACGTGCTGAGTGCGAGATAAACCTTTGCTCTACAGCATGATCAAGAAAAGACAACAAACCATCAAAGAAATTGTTAACATTCAACAAACCTATGAGTTTATGGTGCATGTTAAGTTGTGCCCAAGAGACGACTTGAAAAATTTCCTCTAGAGTACCAAAACCTCCAGGTAAGGTAATGAAGGCGTCAGCGTTGCACATCATTTTAGCAATTCGTTCATGCATGGAGGATACCCTACATTCTTCCCCAATTATTTTTCCTACTATGTTTGATGCAGTTAGAGCTGTAGGAATAATACCAAGAACTTGGCATCCTCCTAGATATGCAGATCCAGACACACTCTCCATTAACCCTCGACAACCTCCACCATACACTAAATGAATCTTTCTCTTGGCTAGTACCATACCCAAAGTTTGTGCTGCTTTTACATATTCTCCATTTTTCCCAGGACTAGAACCATAAAAGACACAAATATTTTGAAAGTGACAAACTGCGGTTCCTTCCATATCTGCACTCACCTTAACTTTGATTATGAAGATGAAGATAATGAGGTGCGCATTTATAAGACTCAAATAAGGGCATACTTGTAATAGCTATGCGAATAAGCCGATGGCATAATTTCAATAGCTATAAGAGTAGGCCGGCTAATGTCAGCTAAATTAAAGGTGAAAAATTCAAAAATGACGGTACGCATGCATATGTACAATAGTTGTGATTGTGGCTCACATCTTCCTCTGGTTTTACGTCCAGTAACGGCTTAAACGCCCTCTATGGGTCGAGGATATGCTTCCCATCCAATTTTCTTATAAATTGGCAAACAGGGTCTTTTAACGTCAAATTCCCAAGACTGTACCGTTTATGTTCTTTTTTGAAATAGGGCCATAAACCGACAATACCGATATGCATAGATCCACTAGGATGTGTCTCAAGAGACGTTGGATGAAAGTCATCATCCAATGACTCCTTACTCAAGCCATCCTTAATGAACTTAATTTTGTCTTCCCGATTTACAGACACCCAACCCAAAGAACGATAACGTTTGTTACAAGTTTCACGTCCACATTTGTGACAAACACCTATTCGTTTAGCTCTGCGCTTTTTAGAAAAACTACTTTTTCCTAAACCAGGTATGTAAGAGATGAAATCATTTGTAGACTCACCTGATAACCGTACCTTAGCTTCAATTAGCCAACGAATATCAGCAGGTATTCCTATGATCATCATTAACCTCAATCTTTTAATCCGTGCTTTGTAAATTTTTGTCAATGCATTGGGTGGAAGTGAACGAAAATGATTTTTCAATTGTGCGAGAATGTCCTCCATTATCGACTCAAAATTTTTGTTTCTTTTTCTTTTCTTTTTTTTTGAAAAAAAAACAAAAGCAACAAAGGGAGGGAAAACAATAGAGATTCAAAAGAAGATAACACTGAAGAGAAAAATTAATGCAAGTTAAATAAAGAAAGATCTTACCTAGATAACGTGCACGGTAATGTTTAACAACAGAAGCAGATCAATCCTTGTAGACAGGATCACGCAAAGGTGTCTCCTCTATCTCTAGGTTATGTAATTCCAAAAATGCTTTCAATCTTTGACCATTTACTTTAAACACATCACCGTTCTTGGGATTTTCGATTTCTACTGCACCATGTGGATAAACAGTACGAACAATGAATGGGCCTATCCACCGAGAACGTAGTTTCCCTGGAAATAAGTGTAAACGAGAGTTATATAGAATGACCTTTTGACCTACATTAAATGATTTTCTTAAAATATGTTTGTCATGAAAAACTTTCATTCGATCCTTATACAACTTTGCACTTTCATATGCATCATTCCGTATTTCTTCCAATTCATTGAGTTGAAGCTTCCTGTGAGAACCTGCTTTGTCAAGAGCAAAGTTAAACTGTTTGATGGCCCAATAAGCTTTATGCTCTATTTCAACAGGTAAATGACAGGCCTTGCCATACACAAGCTGGTAAGGAGACATCCAAGAGGGGTTTTAAAAGCAGTACGATAAGCCCATAAAGCATCAGAAAGTTTCAAAGACCAATCTTTCCTATTTGGGTTAATCATTTTTTCCAAAATATTTTTAATTTCCCTATTTGAAATCTCAACTTGACCACTAGTTTATGGGTGGTATGGGGTTGCCACTTTGTGCGTGATGCCATATTTCTTCATCAAATGCTCAAAATGCCTATTACAAAAATGTTTCCCCCCATCACTAATGATTGCTCGTGGTGTGCCAAACCTTGAAAAGATGTTTTCTTTCAAGAATTTCACCACAATCTTGTGATCATTTGTTTTACATGCAACAGTCTCTACCCATTTTGACACATAATCCACAGCAACAAAGATGTATAAATTGCCAAAAGAATTAGGAAAAGGACCCATGAAATCAACTCCCTAGACATCGAATATCTCAACAATAAGAATGGGAGTAAGAGGCATCATGTTCCTACGTGAGATACTACCCAATTTTTGGTAACGTTCACAAGAACTACAGTACAAATGGCAATCTTTGAACAGTGATGGCCAATAAAAGCCACATTGCAAAACCTTTGCAACAGTTTTTTTAGCACTAAAATGACCTCCACAAGCATGATCATGACAAAAATGAATAACACTAGATTGCTCACTCTCCGGAACACATCTCCTAATGATTTGATCAGGGCAGTACTTAAACAAGTATGGATCTTCCCAAAAGAATTTTTTTACTTCAGCTAAAAATTTTATCCGATCTTGCTTACTCCAATGTGTAGGTATTTGACCTGTGACAAGGTAATTAGCAATGTCAGCAAACCAAGGTAGCTGAGAAACCGACATGAGTTGCTCATCAGGAAATGAGTCTTTGATAGGCAAGTTATTTTCACCCTATTCAACTATCAGCCTAGACAAGTGATCAGCCACAACATTTTCAGATCCTTTCTTATCCCGAATTTCTAAATCAAATTCTTGTAACAACAGTATCCATTTTATCAATCGGGCTTTATCATTTTTCTTAAAAAGAAGATACTTAAGTGCAGCATGATCTGTAAAAATTACAACCTTAGATCCTAATAAATAAGATCTAAACTTGTCTAAAGCAAATACCACAGCTAGTAACTCTTTTTCTGTCGTAGAATAATTCAATTGAGCATCATTAAGAGTTTTACTAGCATAGTATATCACATAAGGAAACTGATCAAGACGCTGACCCAAAACAGCTCCAATTGCATAATCAGAAGCATCACACATGATTTCAAAGTGAAGATTCCAATCAGGTGGTCTAATGATAGGTGCAGAGGTGAGTAAGAAGTTAAGCTTTTCAAAAGCTTGACAGCACTCTTCATCAAAGATAAAAGATGCATCTTTGGTAAGTAAACTATACAAAGGCCTAGAGATTTTGCTAAAATCTTTGATGAATCTGCGATAAAACCTTGCATGGCTTAAAAAAGAACGTACCTCTTTTACTATCTGAGGAGGTGGAAGACTGGAATCAATTCAATTTTTGCTCTATCCACCTCAATACCTTGATGTGACACAACATGCCCCAAAACAATTCCTTTTTTAACCATAAAATGGAATTTTTCCCAGTTCAAAACAAGGTTCTTTTCTTTACACCTAATTAAGACTAATCTTAAATGGTGTAGACATTCCTCAAAACTAGACCCATGCACAGAAAAATCATCCATGAATACTTCCAGAAATCGTTCTACCATGTCAGAAAATATACTTATCCTGCAACGCTGAAATGTAGCAGGTGCATTGCACAATCCAAATGGCATTCGACGATAGGCAAAGGTTCCTAAAGGACAAGTGAATGTAGTTTTCTCTTGATCCTCAGATGCAATAGGAATTTGGTTATAACCAGAATATCCATCAAGAAAGCAGTAATATGCATGTCCAGCTAACCTTTCTAGCATTTGATCTATAAAAGGAAGTGGAAAATGGTCTTTCCCTGTAACAGCATTCAACTTACGGTAGTCAATGCAAACACGCCACCCAGTTTGTACTCTAGTGGGAATCAATTCATTATTCTCATTCTTGACTACAGTAATGCCAGATTTCTTAGGAACTACCTGAACAGGACTAACCCATGCACGATCAGAAATTGGGTAAATGACACCCACATCAAGAAGTTTAATCACTTCGGCTCTCACAACTTCTTTCATGTTTGGATTCAGATGTCTTTATGGATCTCTTAAGGTTTTGGCATTGTCCTCCAAATATATCCTATGCATGCAAATTGATGGACTAATACCTTTAATGTCTACTATTGTCCAACCTATGGCTTCACGATGTTCACTGAGGACTTTTATGAGTTCAACTTCCTGTTCTTTATCTAAATCAGATGCTACAATGATAGGCAAGGTCTCAGAGGGTCCTAAAAACACATATTTCAGAGAATCTGGCAAAGGTTTTAACTCTACCTGGGGAGGTTTCTCTATGGATGGTAATAAAATAGACTCAGAAGGTGTAAGTATCTCTGTTTTACCTTTCCATTTATTGGTATCCATTAATGGAGTGGTCTCTAACAGGGAATTTACTTCACTGATCAAACAATCCTCATCCAAATCCATGTTAAAGTGAGCCAAACATTTTTCCAAAGGGTCATTATCACAAGAACTTACAAATGAGTCATAGATTATACTCTCAATCATGCTGACCTCACACACGTCATCCATGTCCACAAGTTGATGAGAGACATTAAAAATATTTAATTCCACAGTCACATTTCCAAAAGATAAATTCAAAATTTCATTTCGACAATTAATAATTGCATTGGATGTTGCCAGAAATGGTCTACCCAAAATAACTAGAATTTGTGTCTCTGTATTCTCAATAGGTTCAGTGTCAAGAACAATGAAATCTACTGGAAAGTAGAATTTATCAACCTTAATGAGCACATCTTCTATGACACCTCTAGGGATTTTGGTGGACCTATCAGCTAATTGAAGGGTCACTGGTGTAGGTTTTAGCTTTCCTAACCCAAGTTTCTCATACACAGAGTAAGGCAGCAAATTCACACTTGCTCTTAAATCAAGTAAGGCTCTGTTAATCACATGGTCACCTATAATACAAGAAATTGTAGGACAACCTAGATCTTTGTACTTGACAGGAGTTTTTTGCTGAATTATAGAACTCACTTGTTCAGTCAAAAATGCCTTTTTTGGAACATTAGTTTTCTTTTTCACCGTACAAAGATCTTTCAGAAATTTTGAGTAAGCGGGTACTTGTTTAATAGCATCCAAAAAAAGGATGTTAATACTTACTTGCTTAAACACCTCTAAAATGTCACTATACTGAGTACCTTTCTTGACTGATGCAAGTCTTTGTGGGAAAGGAGCTTTGGGGACATAAGAAATCTGTTCACTTTTCTTTTCACTTGAGTCATTAGTTTGGGATTCATGTTGACTCTGTTCCTCATTTTCTGGCATGTGAACATGATTATCAATGAACTTTCCAGATCTAAGGGTTGTCACAAACTTTACTTCTTCCTTAGGATTTGCTGATGATCCTACTTCATATTGACCCTTAGGATTAGGAATAGGTTGACTGAAAAATTTTCCTTTTTCTCTCTCTCTTACAGCAAGTCTTTGTGGGAAAGGAACTTTGGGGACATAAGAAATCTGTTCACTTTTATTTTCACTTGAGTCATTAGTTTGGGATTCATGTTGACTCTGTTCCTCATTTTCTGGCATGTGAACATGATTATCAATGACCTTTCCAGATCTAAGGGTTGTCACAGACTTTATTTCTTCCTTAGGATTTACTGATGATCCTACTTCATATTGACCCTTAGGATTAAGAATAGGTTGACTGGAGAATTTTCCTTTTTCTCTCTCTCTTACAGCACTGGCTAATTGACCCAATTGTGTTTCAATCTTTGAAATGGACTGAGTGTGGGATTGTAAAACTTGTTGGGTTGATTGCATGAATTGCTGTAGAGTATCTTCCAAAGAAGGTTTTCTTTGTTGAGATACCCCGAAAAGAGGAGCATGATGAGGAACTTGAGGGTATGAATTAGAAGGGGCAAATTGTTGCCCACTTTGATTCATTGCAGGTTGATTTTTCCTCCATGAGAAATTTGGATGATTCCTCCAATTTGGATTATATGTGGGTGCAAATGGGCTATCTGATGACTTCCCATAAGTTTGAAGAGAATTAACTTGCTCAGAGAATGCCTCTTGGTAAGCTGGTATGGATGGACAAGATTGTGCAATGTGAGATGTACTAGAACATAATGCACATGCCTCTATCCTAGTATTGGTAGAAGGGTTTAAAGTGTGGCTTAAAGTTAAAGCTTCTACCTTTCTTGTCAGGCTAGCTAAGGCAATTCTCACATCTGTATCATCACTCACTTCATAAAGTCCTCCTTTTTTTGTGTTTGAGACTTTTTATCCCTGGGATCTATGCAGTTCCAATGCTGAGAATTTTCAGATAAAGATCCTAAGGATTCCCAAGCTTCCCCCTCATTCAATTGTAAAAATCTCACACCATGCGTGCTTTGGATCATTTGACGGTTTGATGAAGTTAAGCCATCATAGAAATATTTCACCAATCTCCAAGTTTCAAAACCATGATGAGGACATTTCAGAAGAAGATCATTAAATCTTTCCCAACATTCAACAAATTGTTCACCCTCTTTTTGACAAAAATCAGAAATTTCTCTTCGAAGGGCATCAGTTTTAGACATAGGGAAAAATTTTGCCAGAAACTTATTTACTAATTGGTTCCAACTAGTTATAGTTTCTGTAGGAAGGGAGTTCAACCAAGCTTTAGCTTTGTCTTTCAATGAAAATGTAAACATTCTAAGCCTGATTGATTCATTATTGAAATTATGGAAGCGAAAAGTCAAGCAAATTTCAAGAAACTCTTTAATGTGCATGTAGGGATCTTCTCTTTCCATACCATAAAATGATGGTAAAAGTTGGAGTATGGCCGGTTTGAGTTCAAATGAGTTGCAGTAGTTTGTGGTAAAACTATGCATGATGGAGTATTGGCTATGACAGGTGAGAAGTACTCCATAAGAGTTTTATTATGCACAACTTGCTCTTCCATTTTTAATGGTGATCCAGTAGAATCTAATGTCTCTATTGTACAATCAATGGTTGACCCTAAATTTTTCCTAACCAATCACTTATCTTTATCACGTTTCCAGGCACACATAAACTAACAAATTGCTTTTTAATTACGAAAAAGAATCTAACTACACAACGGCAACAAAATGCAAATACCACAAAAAAATCACAAAATTAAACAAACTCTTTTTTTCAAAGTGTTAGTAATGATGGGTAGTATTTAATCAGTAGACTCCCAGAAAAATATGGAGGAATCACAATGGTTTCTCTTAAAATCCATACTCGTTAGGCGCTTTTAGCCTTGTTGACAGAATCCACCAATTTTATACACCCAAATTACTACACCGATTTTTAAGAAACAATTCTAAAGAACAATTTCTATACACAAAATAAACAAATTTTCTAGCTATAACTAGTGGAAGAAAAGTACTTACCTGGATCCAAATAGCTTTTCCGTCGCAATCCCCGGCAACGGCGCCAAAAACTTGTTGTTTTAATTAAAACTCGCAAGTGCACGAATCTATTGGAGTATAGATTTAGTGGTATGCAAGGTCGATCCCATAGAGATTGCCAATTGAGAGAAAATTCTAATATATATCCAAAATAAATACTTCTAACCTAGTTCCCGATGTCTTGTTTTGTAAGAGGAATATTGAACAAATTACACAAAGAACTAATATACTAAAATTAAATGAAGATGTATTCAAAGTAAAGAAGCATGCTAAGGTTAGGGGATCCACTCTTGGTATATTGAATAAAAATAAATTTAACTCTTTTATTACTCAATTAGAATCTTTACTCGAATAAAGTTCTAATAGGATGATATGTTAATTTAAGCTCAACTTTGTTTATACATGAATTATATTTACCTCCTTTCTAATAATTAAAACATTCTTGTAAAAAGGATTCAAGCATACATTGTGTCAATCACCATATTGTCTACAATAAATCAAGAGTGATTCAAGTATTTATTGTGCCAAAAATTGTCTACAATGTATCAAGGTTCACACTTTACAAAATTTAAAATACAAAGAAGCAAAAGATAACTTGTAAATGGATTCAAGCATAAATTGTGCCAATCATTATATTGTCTACAATATATCAAAATTCACATTTTACAAGATTAACTTATGCAAAAAAAATGAAAGGTAGAAAATTAATTAACATAACAAAATAAAATGAAATAGAATAGGTGGCAAAGCCAACCAATAGTAAAATAAAATAAAGTAGGTGGCAAAGCCAACCATGAAAATAATAAGAGATAGGCAGTCTAATAAAACCAGCCAATAACATAACAAGAAATCGGCGGTATGATAAAACCAGCCATTAAGAAATAATTATGAGAAAAGAAATAGGAAGGTAAATACAATATCAAAGATAAACATTAAGATTAAGAGTTAGATAAATTATTATTCTCATACCAAGAGTTTCACCCTTTTACCTTAGCATTAGGAGATTAGTTCTCTATAATCAAGGCAAGAAAGTGAAATGAAAGATGAAGAAACATGATAATATTACGAAAGAAAATGAAAAATACAAGATGTTTAAAGAGAGAATAACATTACAAGTTCGTAGAATTCCAACAAAGGTTTCCCAAGCTCTATCCAAAGCTCTCCAAAAACTCCTTAACTCACCCCTTAAGCCCTCTATTTATAGATACAATTAAGTGTGGTTGGTGTGGTAATTGTCAAAATTGTTAGGTAGGAAGTTGTACAAAGTTGATAATTTGAATTCCATCATGTGCACCGAAATTGATCCTTGAATATCGTCTTGAAAGCCACTGAATTGTTTGACTTCATCAACACGAAAGTTGTAGAAAATTTCATTAGCTTTCCATCAAGATAAATTGTTAACAAATTGGATACGTAATGTGTGAGTTATGGTCAAAATACTAGAGCAACGTCGGGCTGGACTGCAGCAGTAGTCAGATTCTCTTCTAGCCCACTTTTGGCCCTTTTAATGTCCGTATTTTCTGACCACTCGAACATGAAAGTTGTACCCAATTGTGTCAGCTATACACCTACCAAATTTCATACATATTGGATATGTATTGTCAGAGATATGGCACAAGTACTACAGCAAGGTTGGGCTAGACTGCAACCAGCAAACATATTCTCAACATTAGATGCTTTGCCTTGAATCTTTATGTTTTAGTTCTTTTGGAAATGTGATCATAAATCAAGAATAAATTTGTGCATATATCCATTAGGATGCGTCTCAAGAGACAATATGATAATACTCCTTACTCAGCCATCCTTAATGAATTTGTTTTATCTGCTTGATTTATAGACATCATTCCCAAAGAACCACAATTTAACTATGATTCCTCCAATTAAGTCCATTTTCTACTCTTCTCTCCATCTGTAAGAAAGACACAAAACTAAAGACAAGTAAGGGAAATTTATGCTTAATTATGGCAAAAGATAAGATGAAAATATTTAATTTATGAGTATAAAACTCACTCATTAGATATCCATCATTTCGATCTTTTGATTATCTTATCTGATAAAATATTATCTCCAGTAATTATTTAGAAGATAATTGTATCACTAGATAGTTATTCTAATAGTTGTATACTACTATTAAGAATCTCTCACTTGCTTGTAAAAATATTTTCTTATACATGAATGAAACTAACTATTCATTTTCTTGTCTCTCTTTTACTTCTCTTTCTACTTTTAAATTATTTCATGTTATATTATCAGCACAACGCCATATCTCATACTTTAAGTTTAGTAATGTTTATGTACAATTATATTTTTATTGCTTTACTTTGTTCCTGAAGGACCCTTCTAACTGATGTGCAATTATATTACTTTAGTTTGTCTCTGAATGACTACACCAACTTATGTGCAATTCTATTACTTTAGTTTGTCCTTAAAAGATCGTACTAATTTCAGTTGTCTCAGTTTGTCCCTAAAGGACAATGGTTTAGGTGTAACATCATTATACGATAAGAGATTTTTTATTTAGCCCTAATTTCTAGGAGCTTATTAGATGAAACTTTGGAGGTGCAAGTCTCTTTTATCTCTTCTATTAAACTCTACTTTTTTAATCACATAGTATGTAGTTTTTTAATAAATTAATATGTATAGTTGCATGCATTTATTTAATATATACAAATAACAGTAATTACATAAATATAAAAGTAAAGACTTTTTTATGATTATGCATGACTATGAGATTATGATAAAAGTTGAATATGCCTATTCAATTGTAACTTCTTTTAATGAATATGGGCATTCTGAGGACTATATATAATATATGCCTATATGGATCAATATCATGTATATATGCTCTATGATTTATATATATAGAAATATTTGTTATTAGTACATTGTAAGTTAAATAATGATTAACATTTATCTTTTGGTTAAGGAGAAAGCACATGTCTATATCGACTAAAGTTAAATAATTATTCTTACAACACTTTGGCATAAAAAATGATTTTATTTCTCCTCTTAATAATAGATAAAATGTTTACCAAGAATTTACCTATTTTTATTATGATCTATTTTATTTAAAATAATTCACTTTATTTATGGATGTTCATTGACTAGCATTATATTTTATGATAGTCTTAAAATGTCGAACCTTGCAAAATTCAAATTCGTGGCGTTTGACATTACTGGGAGAAATTACCTATCTTGAGTGTTGGATGCTGAAATCCACTTAGATGCAAATGGTCTTAAAGAAACTATCAAAAAAGGAAATAAAGAATCTAATCAAGATAAGGTCAAAGCCATGATTTGTAATAGCCGTAAATTTAATAAAGTCTAAAGTAAAGAAAATTTTGAATAATAGAGAGAATTTTGGAAATGGAGATAAGAACCGGTGGAAATAATTTTATTTATCACATGGATTAAAGAATTACAAAAGAAATATGAGAATTTATTTTTTGGCGCGTACTTTTTATATTTTTTTTAAATGATAGTATTTTGCTATAAGCAAATATATTTTTATTTGTTTAAAAATGATTATGTTTTGCTAAAAGTAAGTAGACTGTTAATTAAAAGAAGTATTGTGTTGCTTAAATAATTATACCAGCCTCTAATGAATTTTTATGGTATTTTTAGAAATTTTCTTTCTTTTAATATGAATAAAGATATTCATTTCGAGATTTATTTTATAACAATTTTTATCAAGAAAAATTATGATTTAAGAGTTTAACTAAAGATTTATGAGAATAAAAATTTTAAAAAAAATGTGGGATATTTTATGATGAAAAACGGAATTTATATGAATTTATATAAAAGAAAATCCTATTATTAATTATTAAATTATTATTATTATTTAAAAAAAAGGAAGAAATAAATGAAAGGAGAAACCGTGGGGCACATCGTCTACAAATCGAAAACGGAGAGGAGTAAATAGTGAATAGTACTTTCAACTTTTTCTTTCGATCTGGAGTGCCTATTAGTTTCCGATCTCAAAATTAAAAGTGTTATTAGATTCAGGACGAAGAATACTACAGTTTTGACCGATCAATTTTTCAAGTCAGCCATTGAATCGCCGTAGATCTGAAGTAGAAAATCTCATAAAAAAGTGAATCCTGAAACTTTTACTTAAAGACCTCCAATTGAAATTTTGACACTGTAAATGGATTCAGGAGTTAAATAAACCTTATGATAGGTATATTTTCGACCATCTAACACAGCCTTTTTGTTCGTCGTGAATAGTGTTTTCCGGCGAATGAATAGTATTTTTCGACGAGTGAATAGTGACCAGTTCCCGAAGTTGCTATCTTGATTGTTTGGACCCTCCGGATACATTTTTTGAGGTCAATTTGATCAAATAGAAATTGAAAAAGTACATTTTAGGGTTGTCCAATCTGAAGCCCTTACCTGTGAGTAGATAATTCTTCCTATGACTTATTTTTACTCTTCTTGAACTTTACATTGATAAATGGGTATGATTACATGTTATTTATATTTTTATATATTTCTGAAATGGTTTGAAATATCTGAAATGGTTAAAATATGATATTTAGTTCAAGAAGAGTATGAATTTTGAAATGAATTTTGATACACATTGAATATGTGATATTTAAATGTATTTCGCATTACACGGGAAAGAAATTATGTTATGCATGTGACGTTGATTTATTAAGTGATACATTTGCCTCAGATTTGGGCATGATTATATGTTTTCCCTGATTGAAAAGTTTTGACAGATGAATATACTGAGACTGAAAAGTCTATTTTATATTGAGAATTTTATACTATATTATATGGCATATGTGCATATGGTATTTTCTGTGGAGGAATCCTATTAGAAACACTGTCTGCTAATAGCAGGTGATGTTAGCATTGGTGCGCACCTTGATTGCCTCAGCTAGCAGGGGAGGTGGTGCTAGCCTCGTGTGAGGGCCAACACATGGGAAATTATATGTGAAGGAGAGCGGAATCCCTCCTATCTGTGGGCGAAATGTCAGTTATATGATGGCAAGATGCCAGTTATATGAGATGTTATTTGCCTTCCCTTGCTGTATGCTTGGGAAAGACCCATACAGAGTCTCTTCGCGTGTCCTCTTGAATGGTAGTAGGGTAAACCTCAGCGGAATGTTAAGTTTAGGCAAATCCTATACCACCAAAGTACGGAATAGGTCAAACTCTGGTATGATGGTTCTGATATAGGATCCTCCGAATAAATTATATGAGAAATATTTGGTGCATAACATTATTTGATAAATGATTTTACAGTTTTGTATATGATTTTGAATATGAATATGAATATGAATTGTTAACAGAGATGTTTTGAAATGCGGGTCCCATATGAATGTACTTCTGAATGTAACTTTTATTTTTGAGAAACTTTGAAATGAAAAGTACATCCATATGTTGACCTTAGAGGTTATATGAGGTGTTATCTGCTCACTGAGTTGTAAAACTCACTACACATAGTTTATATGTTTTTCAGATAAAGACTCAGAGTTTGGTTCTACGGCTTCTTGATCGACTAGGTTTCGTACATCTGTGGTGAGTCTAAATTGTTTTCTAGGCTCTCAGTGTTTAATTTGTAATATAAATGTACTCTAGAGTTGCTCTGAACGCCACAGGCAGGATCCTTGTTTCCGTTGTAACTCTGATAGACATAGAAATTGCATGTATAATTAGCAGTATTGCAAACTTGGAAACTTATGACATTATCCTGATATATGATGTTGTAAAATTATTTGCGAATGGATAAAGATAAAATTAGTGGATAATAGAGTTATTCTCGTTCCTAAATTAGGGACGTGACATGATCTTTCTTCGCCACCACATTCATGAAGACTTAAAAAATGAGTACCTTACCATAAAAGACCCACTTGTTCTTTGGAATTCCTTAAAAGAAAGGTATGATCACTAGAAAACTGTGATACTTACAAAAGTCAGATATGATTGGATGCATTTTCGCTTGCAAAATTTTAAAACTATAAGCGAATATAATTCTGTATTATTTAGAATAAGTTCTCAATTAAAATTATGTGGAAAAAAAATCACTGATGAGGACATGTTAGAAAAAATATTCTCCACTTTTTATGCATCCAATGTGTTCTTGCAGCAGTAATATCGAGAAAAAGGTTAAAGGAAATATTCTGAATTGATTTCTTGTCTCCTTGTGGCTGAACAAAATAATGAACTTCTCATAAAAAATCATGAGTCCCGTCCAACTGGCACTGCTCTATTCCTTGAAGCAAATGTAACAACATATAACCACTATGGTTAGATTCAAAGTCGAAATTGTGGTCGTGATAGTTATTCCAAGAACTTACCTTCTCACCATAATTGAAAAAAGAATAAGGCTAAAAATGAAAAGAAAAAGGATGGGTAAAATAGCAAACATGTTGAAAACACATGCTATTGCTGTGGTGGAAAAGGACATTGGTCGCATACCTGTTGTACACTAAGGCATCTTGTTGATCTTTATCAAAAATATATTAAAGAAAAAAAGATAGAGACCAATTTCTTTGAGAAAGATAGTCCCAATGATGGCTATAATTGACATAACTCATTTAGATGTTACAAATTTCTTTGTTGATCTTAATGAAAAAAATTAATCATTTAATTGGTGATAGTAGTGTTCAAAAATAATTTCTTCGTATAATTTTTATGATATTAAAATTTAGAGAGTTCCTTTTTTATAGTACAATTTATTCTTTGATATTGTTATTTTTAAACATATTTTATGTACTCTTTTCTCATTTATAACTATTATTGTTTTATTATCATTTTTTTGGAATGTACTACACATATATAAATATAATGGAAATATATGCTATTACAAACCAGAAGTTTGTAAATCATAATAACTTTTTTATTTGGCATGATCGGTTAGGCCATTCTGGATCAATTATGATGCGAAAAATAATTGAACATTCAAGTGGACATTCATTGAAGAGCCAACAGATTCTTCAATCGAATAATTTTTCATGTCTTGCTTGCTCTTAAAGGGAATTGATTATTCGACTATTATTAGTCAAAATTAAAGTGAATCTCTCATATTTTTTTAAAAAATACAAGGTGATATTTTTATGCGAATACACTCACCATATAAACTATTTAGATATTTTATGGTTTTAATTGATACATCGACTAGATAGTCATATGTGTACTTGTTATCATCTCGCAACCTAGTGTTTGCAAAATTACTTGCATAATTGATTAAATTACGAACACATTTTCTTGATTTTTCAATTAAGAAAATACCCATTGACAATGCTGGTGAATTCATTTTCCAAATATTCATAAACATTGTATGTCTATTGGGATTGATGCTGAATATCCTGTAGCACATGTGCATACACAAAATAGTCTTGCATAATCATTTATTAAATGTCTGAAGTTAATTGCAAGACCATTATTTATGAAGTCAAAACTTCTAATATCCACTTCGGGACATGCCATCTTGCATGTTGCATCATTAATTCGCATAATGCCAACAAGTTGTTATGAATAGTCTCCATTACAAATAGTTTTTGGTCAAGAACCAAATAATTTTTATATAAAAGATTTTGGATGTGTAGTATATGTTCCTATTGCTCCACCACAATGCACTAAGATGGGTCCTCAAAGAAGGTTGAGAATATATATTGGATATGAATCTTCTTCTATAATAAAGTATATTGAACTATTAACAGAAAATCTATTCACATTTTAGTTTGTTGATTTTCATTTTAATGAATACGTTTTCCCAATACTAGGAGAGAAAATAAGTAGTTGAAAAAGGAAATTAGTTGACATGAATTATCACTAACTCATCTTGATTTTCGTACAAAACAATGTGAATTGAAAGTTCAAAAGATAATTTATTTGCAAAACTAATTGCCAAATGCATTTAATGACTCAAAAAGAGTTATTAAATCATATATATCAGCTGTTAATGTTCCAATTAAAATTGACGTCCTTGTCAGACAATCTACCATTACAAATAAACCTGAGATCCGCATGAAGCGTGTTAGACCATTAATTCCAAATATAAAAATTCTCGAAAAAGAAAAGGAGTTAAAAATTAAAATAGTTAAATCGAGGATTTACTAACTCTAGAAGAGTCCTAATACATAATTAATGTTTTAATTTCAGAAGAAACTTAGGTACATGAAATTTTATAAAAATAAAGAGATTTCAATTAATTATGTTATGAATAGAATATGATAGAACTGACAAAAGTTTCACGTTGACAATAATTTTGCATATAATATAGCACGCGATGTTTTGAATGATAATGAAGATCATGAGGTAAAGTATATTCAAGAATGTAGACAAAAAAAGGATTATCTAAAATGGAAAGATACAATTGAAGCAGAGTTAAAATCGCGTGAAAAGCAAAAAAATTTAGATTTGTAGTCTGTACACCTAAAGATGTAAAACCAGTTGGATACAAATAAATTTTTGTGCCAAAACAAAATGAGAATAGTGAAATTATGAGATATAAGGTAAGATTTGTTGCCCAAGGATTTTCGTAAAGACTTGAAATTGATTTTGAGAAAACATACTCACTTGTGGTTGATGCAACTACTTTTCGATATTTAATTAGTCTAGCAATACGTGAAAAACTCGATTTGTGTCTAATAGATTTTGTTACAACATATTTGTATGTCTCACTTGATAATGACATCTATATAAAACTTTCTGAAGGATTTAAGTTTTCTGAAACACATAATTTATATTATTGAGTAAATTACTCAATCAAATTAAATAAATCACTTTATGGCTTAAAACAATCTGAGCGCATGTAGTATAACTGCATTAGTGAATACCTGTTGCAAAAGGGTAGAGAAATAACTCAATTTGTCCATATATCTTTATAAAAAGATCTGAAAGTGAGTTTGCCACAATTTTTATTTATGTTGGTGATTTGAATATCATTGGAACTCCAAAAGAGCTTCAAAAAGCTATTAATTGCTTCAAAAAAGAATTTGAAAAGAAAGATCTTAGAAGAACAAATTTTTGTCTTGGATTACAAATTAAATATTTAAATAATAATATATTTGTATATCAAGAAAATTATGTAACCAAGGTATTAAAATGATTCTATATATATCAAGAAACTTATGTGACCAATGTAAAACTTATGTACTCCAAGGGTGTGAGGTCATTAAATGTGAATAAAGATATTTTTAGACCTTGTGAAAATGATGAAGAACTACTTGGTCTTGAAGTACTATATCTAAGTATAATCGAGACATTGATGTATCTTGCTAGTCATACTTGACCCGATATATCATTTGTTGTTAATCTATTAGCAAAATATAGTTCTTCACTTACACGAAGTCATTGAAATAGAGTTAAGCATATAGTTTTTCACCTACACGATATGTGGATATTCAACAAATTTGCTCTAGTGATAATCTAGCAAATTTGTTTACCAAGACATTTCTTACTACAACATTCGAGAAGCTGGTATGTAATATTCGAGTTCGATAACTTAAGGATCTCAAATGATGTTATCATATATATACTTATTGATAGCATCTTAAAGAAAATAATGATGTACTCTTTTTTCATCACTAAATTTTTTTTTCCATAGGTTTTTCCTAGTAAAGGTTTTAACGAGGCACATTCTTAAGGGATGGATATTTAAATTTAAGTGGGAGTGTTATGAATATCTTGTGTGAATGTTCATTATCTCGATTTTTCAGTCATCTTATTTGATAAAATATTATCTCCAATAATTATTTAGAAGATAATTGTATCACTAGAGAGTTATCTTAAGGGTTGTATACTATTAGACTCTCCCACCTACTTGTATAAATATCACTTTATACATAAATGAAACTACCTATTTATTGTCTTATCTCTCTTTTACTTCTCTCTCTACTTTTAAATTATTTCATAATAATTATAGCATCATTCGTTATCACAAAACAATTAAAATACAAATAAAATTATCATTCATATTAAAAAGTTAGATGTAATGAAATTTTTTAGTTAAAAATATTTAAAAATAATCAAAATAGGGTAATAATAATAATAATAATATTTTGATTCACTAAATTTTTTCTAGTTTTGACTTACTTTTATAATTTTTGACCGATGTAATGATTTTTAATTGATTTTTCTATTAAAAGGTTTAAAGGGTTAAATTGAATCGGTTCCTCCATCAATTCACTGACTTTTCAATTGGACAAATTATTTTAGCCCAATTTTTATAACATTGGGTAAATATAATTTTACCAAAATCATATATAAATTAATGATATAATTTCCAAAAATTAATCAATGAAAAAAAATACATTTAATTAGGAGCAAAAATGAAAAAAAAAAAAAATTATACTGTAAGTAATTAAAATATTATTTATAACACTGTACACACAAAAATATTAATTTATTAATAACTCTATTACATATAAAAAGAGTTGATATTTTTATAAGATATAATAATTAATAATCAATAATAGTAATCATAACACATTAATATTAAAAAGTTAGTTATAATGAAATTGTTGAGTTAAAAAAATTAAAAATAGTCAAAATGGGGTAATTTTAATAATAAAAAATGTAAATTATTCAATCCATTTTGATTGATTGGTTTTGACCAATATTTACAATTTTTAACCATCAGTAATTTTTTAATTGATTTTTCTATTGAAAGATTTAAGGGACTAAATCGAATCGATTCCTTCGTCAATTCACTGATTTTTTCAGTTTGATAGGCTTTTTTGGTCCAATTTTTATGACATTGGATAAATATCAAACATACTCTTATCTCATTTATTTGCACTAATTTGCTGGTAGATTATATAACCTTTTTTTTCAATAAAATAAAATATATTCTATTTTATTTTATCGCTGATCTTATTTAAAAAAATTGATTGAGAATTTTCAATTTTTTTTATATTTTCCTCTACTGTATCGTAAGAGAGAGTGGAGACAAATTAAAAGAAAAATGGTTGTACCAGTAAAAATTGGAACATTTTGTTTATAAGACACAAATTTGATTTTTGCTACTACTAATCTCTTTTGAAATAATATAGTCTCCCTTCACCTTATACTTTTTACTATAAAAAGAATTATAAATACAATAAGTTAAAATATAATATATTTTATTTTTTTAATGTATAAAGTTTAAAATTATTAACTAAATCAATATTTCAATAAAAAAAATTATTAATGATTTTACGTTAGTTTATTTTAAGTGTTTAAAATTTGAAATTTATTTATTTATATTAATTTAAAAATTATAAAAGTAACTGTTACGCTACCTTGACCCACAATATTTCTTATGATCCTTTTTTTGTTTTTGGGCAAAGATAAACTTTATTCATTGGAAAATTAAATAGAAGACTAACAGTAATCACTCAAAGTGCACACTCAACAGATATTAAGATTCATTAAAAAATAAATCACAAATATTTTTTTTTTCTTTTGAACAAATAAGAATTTATTATTAAAAAATATATAAAATATTATCACCAATAAATAAAAGACAAAGACATGAATGATAACAAAAACTCAAACAATAAGGGAAGAGTCAATAGTCCAAAAGGGGCCAAGCAAAGATGATAATTCCTGCAATATCACAGACCATATTATCAACATCAAAGCGCTAAGGGAAGGATCAATAGTCCAAAGAGGGCCAAGCAAAGCTAATAAGCTTTGCGCTAACATAGACCATATTATCTTCATCAAAGCGTTGCTTTTTTATTCTCTTGACTAACAATTTCTGTACCAGCTTGTTTCAAAGGCTAATTCTTGGTATCATTGATAATCAGACCAAAATCAAGACATGAAGAAGTGTAGTCACAATTGTTAGTTTATCAAAGAATACTTTTGCATAGAGGCTATTATGTGCTGTGCGAACTCCTTCCTTAAAAAAGTTGTCTCCCACTTTTAGCACGTCTCTCATTTTCACTTTCTTCACTCCCGTGTTTTTGCCAGTGGCAAATCTACATTGAAGGGTGTGGGACCAATTGCCCCTACTAGAATTTTTTTTGTTAATTAATGTATGTAATAATTTTTTTATCTTTACAAAAATTTAAATATTGCCTCCACAAAAATAATTTTTTTAGTAAAAATATTTATAAATTATTTTTTGCTTCCACTAACCAAAATTTCTAGATCCGTCCCTGGTTTTTGCCATAATTTCCTGCAAGCCACAACCCAACTTGTGAAATGGTAATTCATGAAATGGATGTTGTAATATGGCCAAGACGAATTGCTGCAATGCTTCGATCACCAAGCCACAACCCAACCTCCTTACAAAATAGTACCAAAAAAGCTTTAAACTAACCCCTTCACCCAGCAAGGCTGAGGAAGTAACTCAACAAGAGATCCATGTCACAAGTTTCACATTGGTTTGGTGGTATTAATACGAGAGAGAGAACAGAGAACTTTATTTCATATTTCCATATATTCCTCACATGCATGTGTAAATATAGGAAAACGAGCTTTATATAGTTGCAACTGACCTACACTCTACGTAACAAACTTCTAGCTCATATTTAACCAAATTACAACAATACCCTACGTACCTACGTATCTTAATACTCCCCCTCAAGATAGATAGTGAATATTATGAACACCCATCTTGCTAAGCAAAAACTTCAACTGTGTTGGGAAGAGAGCCTTGGTCATCAGATCCGTAAGTTGATGTTGGCTTGAAATGTGCAATGCCTTTAAACATCCCTTCTGGATTTGTTCTCTTACTAGATGGCAGTCAATTTCAATATGTTTGGTTCTCTCATGAAATACTAGATTGGAAGCTATATGTAATACTGCCTCATTGTCACAGAACAATATAGCTGGTTTTGTTGGTATGATATTAAAATCTTTAAACAAGGAGTTCAACCATATGATTTCACATGTAACATGAGCCATGGATTTGTAGTTTGCTTTTGCTGATGATCGAGACACTGTTGGCTATTTCTTAGATTTCTAGGAAACAAGGGATTCTTCGATGAACACACAAAACCCGCTAATTGACCTACGTGTATTAGGACAAGAAGCCTAATCCCAATCTGCAAAGGCTTTCACTTCTATGGAAGAATTGGAGGAAAACAAGAGACTTTGACCAACAGTGCCCTTTATATATTGCAATAGATGATATACTACTTGCAAATGAGGAACTCGAGGCTTGCTCACAAATTGACTGAGTCTATTAACAAAATATGAAAGATCTGATCTGGTTATGGTCAAATAAAGCAATCTCCCAATCAACCTCCGATACTGTGAGGCATCTTCCAAAAGTTCATCATCCTCTTGAGACAATTTCTTATTCAAGTCCATTGGAGTGATCTGAGGTTTGCTTCCTAGATATCCAGTATCTGAAAGTAATTACAAAGCATAATGTCTTTGTGATAGAGAAATGCCTGTTTTAGAACAAGATACTTCTAATCCGAGAAAAAAATTCAAATTACCAAGATCCTTTAATTTAAAACGACTATCCAAATAAGTCTTAAGCTCCTGCACATA
Organism: Gleditsia sinensis; assembly: GCA_037074535.1. Taxonomy (NCBI): domain Eukaryota; kingdom Viridiplantae; phylum Streptophyta; class Magnoliopsida; order Fabales; family Fabaceae; genus Gleditsia; species Gleditsia sinensis. The sequence continues at coordinate 30,247,008 of CM073473.1, forward strand.
TGCTGCATTATTGCTTGCAATGACAATGTCATCTACATATACCAAGAGAGTAGTGAAACCATCATCATCATTCTTAAATAAAAGCGAATAATCTGAAAGAGATTGTTGGAATCCCTTCTCAAGTAATACAGTAGAAAACTTGGAAAACCATTATCGGGAAGCCTCCTTGAGACCATAAATCGACTTATGTAACTTACATATAATATTTGGTGGTAAAGACTCCCACTCACGTTGAAAGCCCAAAGGAAATGACATATAAACCTCTTTGGTGAGATCTCCATGCAAAAAAGCATTGTTTACATCTAACTAAGTGAGAGACCAGCTGGAAACAACTACAAAAGAAAGTAAAACTTTAACAGTGGTTAATTTAGCAACAAGGGAAAAGGTATCCAGATAATCGACCCCCTCTTGTTGAGTATAGCCTTTTACAACAAGGAGGGCCTTATACCTCTTAAGAGTACCATCAACGCGAAACTTAAGTTTATCAACCCACTTGCATCCAACGACATGGTTACCAGGAGGCAAAGTAGTGAGAGACCATGTGCCATTTTGTTCAAAGGCAGCTAATTCAGTCTGCATGGCATCACGCCACTCAGGAATAACTGTAGCCTGAGAGTAAGTGTGAGGCTCAAAATGGGAAGAGATAGAGGAAATGAAAAATTTATGAGCAGAAGACAAGCGATGATAATCAAGGACTTTAGATAAAGAATGGGAGGTGGAAGTCTTGGGTTTTGTATGAACAATATAACAATGAAAATCACAAAGATAAGACGGAGGACGGATGATGTGATGGGAACGTGACATAGAAAAACTAGGAGTGGAATCAGATGATATAGGATGAGTTAACACTTGGTCAGAAAGAAAATCAATGTCATTAGTGGAAAATTCAGCACTATGAAAATGAAAAATAGACTCATGAAAATTGACATTACGAGATATATAGACAGTATTGGAAGAAAGATCCAAAATCTTATATCCTTTATACCTAGGTAGAAATACAAAAGACATGGCCCGAGGAGAAAACTTATGTTTGTGACAATCTAATGTGGAACCATAACAGAGGCAACCAAACACAGTAAATGGGAATAGGTGGGCTTGCGATGCCAGAGCACCTCAAACGGTGTTTTGTTAGATAATGCAGTAGATGGAATATGATTAATCAAATACACAAAAGTAAGTATAAAATCATCCCAATAAACTAAAGGAACTGTGGATTGAAAAAATAAGGCACGAGCAACATTTAGTATATGTTGATGTTTACACTCTACAACTGAGTTTTGCTGAGGTGTATCTACACAAGAATGAAAAGCAACAATTCCTTTGTCATGAAAAAAATTAGTGAGATTAAACTTAGGAGCATTATCAGATCGTACTGCTTTTATTTTGACATTGAACTGAGTTAAAATAAGGGAATAAAAATGAGAAAAATGAAGTGGAACTTCAGACTTGGTTTGTAAAAAATAAACCTAAATAAAACGGCTATGATCATCTACGATAGTAAGAAAGTAGCGATAACCTTGCGTAGTAACAAGGGAGAAAGGTCCTCAAATATCACAATGAACCAAGTTAAAAGATGAGTGAGATATAGAACCTGAAGAAGGAAACAATAATCATCGTTGCTTAGCCAAAGGACAAACAGAATAGTGAGAATGTAGAACTTTAGAAGTATTATTAATATTCAACTGAGTACAAATGGTGTCAAGCTTTACATTGGATAGATGTCCTAACAGAAAATGCCAAAGATCTTGAGGTGAATCTAAATGCAAAACTCAAGTAAAATGTGAGGAGGCAGTAACGACATTGGACAGATCAAGAATATAAAGGTTGCCACTCCTTTTACCAATCCCAATCATCTTGGCTTCTGTAAGGTCCTAAATAACGTAGGATGTAGATTGAAAAACAATAGAACAATTGAGATGATGAGTAAGAGCACTAATAGAAATTAAATTAAAATGAAACACAAGAACAAATAAGACATTTGTCAAAACAAGATGAATGTGCAATTTAACAGTTCCTATACAAAGAATAGGTATAGATACACCATTAGATAGATTAACAAATGAATTGGAAACGATATGTGAAGTATGGAAAAATGACAAAGTGCAACAAACATGATGAGTAGCTCCTGTATCTAAGATCTAGAAAGCTCGAGTAATCGAAGTATCTAAAGAGAAAATAGAAGAAAATATACCACTGAAGCTATAGATTGAAGGGACAGGCTACTGTAATTCTGAAGTGCCACTGGTGGCAGTCTGAAGCTGAGAACTCAAGAGTGCAATAAGCTGTTGGCATTGGCTGGCACTAAGTAGACTAAGCTGAGACGAAGATCCAGCATTATTTGTGTCAGCAGGAACACGATCTTCAACAACTAGAGTCGTTTGATTCACACGAGGATGGTCTGATTTACCCTGTGACCTTTCTTTGAATTTATAACCAGGGGGATATGCCGATCGCGTTTGATTTTTGAACTAAACTAACTTGCAGACAAATTGACATTAACAAAGGCATGATGATCATTAACAAGAATAGACTCAACAAAATATGAAGGATGACTAATCGCATGTTGTCTTTCTTCTTGAACAACAATAGAAAATACTTTGTTAATTGGGGGAAAATAATCCATCATTAAAATCTGAGCACAAACCTGAGCATAAGACTCATTGAGTCCTATAAGAAATTGCATCACATATTCTTGATGCTGGAAATCCATCCACAGCTTCATGCCTCCACAATGGCAAGTTGGAGTAGGCTGATATACTTTAACCTCATCCCAAATGATCTTAAGGCGAGTATAGTACGAGCTGACGTCCATAGCTCCTTGATGTAGATCTACCAATTGACGTTTGATTTGAAAAATTCGAGGACCATTACTTTGATGAAATCGATCACGCAAATCCTCCCAAATCTCAAAAGTAGTGTTAAGATAAAGTAGACTATCCGCAATATCTCAAGCAACAAAATTCAGGATCCACGAAATAACCATACAATTACACCTTGTCCAAACTCTAAAAAGTAAATCACCAGATTCAGGCCGAGTAATACTTCCATCAACAAAAATGACCTTATTCTTGGCAGTGAGAGCCATAATCATCGCGCGACTCCAGGTGTTATAGTTAGGCCCTGTGAGGTTGTGTGAAACTAAAATCAAACCTGGATGATCAGCATTATGAAAAAAGAAAGGACTTGTTGTATCTTTTATCAGCTAAGGAGTCGAGGTATCAACCACGACCCTATTGCTTTGACCACCACAAGCCATGGAAAATGAAATTTATAGAGAAAGAAACGCAGAGGAATTCTGCTCTGATACCATAATACGAGAGAGAGAGAATAGAGAACTTTATTTCATATTTTCATATATTCCTCACATGCATGCGTGAATACAGGGAAACGAGCTTTATATAGTTGCAACTAACCTACACTCTACGTAACCAACTTTCAGCTCATATTTAACCTAATTACAACAATACCCTACGTACCTACGTATCTTAATAAGTATCAAGTTTAAGAGACTTTTTTATCTGATAGGCCAGGTCGACTTATCATTTTAAGCTTTGGTCTTAAAATTGATGCTTTCATTGAGAGTAAAAACAAAAACACAGGAGAAGATGACTAATAATTACTTGAAAAGATTTAGAGTGAAGTTGTCCAAAGGAACAATAGAGTTGGAAAAGAGTACGAAGTAAATATCGCCAGACATTTGACTTTTCAAGAGGTGTTGAATGTTACAAGTCCTACGTTGCTGAGATAAGTTACAGAAAGGTTGTATTTAAATTTAAAAGACTATCTCATATTATTAGCAAGGTTTTTTTGGTTAAGTTCTCTTCTTGGACTTGTGTTCTAGCATTGATATTTTCCTTGAGATTTGAAACAAAAAAAAGGGCTACTGCTCCTTGATAAGGTCCAGAGCGAACCCAACTAAAAGAAAAACTGCTACCTGGTACTGAGAAGAGTATTATAGAGTGAATGTTGTCTACAGATGTTCTGCTTTTTAAAAATTGTGAAATGTTACAAGTTACACATAAATGAAATAAGGTATTGTAAAATAATACTTAAATTTGAGAGGCATCTGGCAAATTGATTTTAAATTAAACTCTCTAGAGATTGGACCCCATCAATTCATTAAACAATGTGTACCACCACATTCACTATTTCACAGCTAACGTCTTTGAAAGGGCACACTAAAACTCTAGTAGAGACGGCTAGAGGTCAGGAATGTTCTTAATATTTCTTATGATGCTTGTTTAGTTTATAAAGAAAGTGATAAAATAAACTAATAAGACAAGTCATATTCTAAATGAAATTTTATGCAAGGAGGTAGTAGAATGTAAAAACATTAGAGAGAAATAACATATAGAGAAGAAATAACTTTTTTATTCAATTGCTTTATAGAAGCTTCTATTTATAGGCATACAATCATTAAGATAGATAATCTAAAAGTTAAGAAGAATAAATGAGATCCAATGGTCTTGGAGGAGATTCAATAGTTTTAAGAGTTGAGAAAATAAATGTATGTTCATAATAATAGATTAATTTATAACATTAATTGTTTTAGGAGTTAAGAAAATAAATGGACATCCACAATAATAGATGAATTCATAACACATCCCCTTGGATGTTCATTTTACAGGGAATATATCTCATTAAAACCTTATTAGAGAAAAACTTAGTAGAAAAAAACCCTAATAAAGAAAAAAAAAGTACGTTATTCCTTATATACTCTCCTTATTCACAATATTATTGAAGATATTAGAGTCGACGTGTAACATCCCCAATTTTTTTTATTATGTTACTAATTGAAATTTATTTCTTTCAGAGAGGAAAATGGATTTTGGATCTCATAGGAGGATTAAATTATTTTTACTTAAGTCAAATAAGATAGTAGGAATGGTTAAAATGACATTTAATTTATGTAATTTATGGGGATAGCATTAGTGTAATTATGGATGATGGCATGGGCATTTTGGAGATAAAGAGGTGGTAGGTAGGGGGTAAGTAGGGAAACAATAAAATAAAATAAAATAATGGAAAGATAAGAAGGAGAAGGGGAGGGAGTGATGGAGGGAAAGAAAAGAAAAAGAAAATGAGAAAAAGAGAAGAGAAGAAAAAGAAAAAGAGAAAAAGAAAGGGGAAGAAGAAGAAGAGAAAGAAGACAAAGAGGAAGAAGAAGAAGAAGGAAGAGGAAAGAGAAATCAAGGAATCAAACACCGAGTTTAAAGGAATTTGAGGTAGGTTTAACATTTATTAATGAATTTTGTATAAGATTATATATACATTTTTAGATTTGTTTAGATGTGATTTTGGATAACATGTGATCTGGATATTTATATGAAATTCTGTTTTAAATGTTTGGACATGCATATGGATGCATGGGATTATATAAAAGAAAATCAAAGGAGAAGATAAATTAAGCTGAATTTCAGAATAATTGGGGAAGTTTCGGTTTTTGGAATTTTAAGAAAATTTGGTAAGGATTTTAAAGAAATAGACAACATATGAATTGTATATATATGTCTCATGGATCTATGAGCTTTAGAATTACTTAATTTGGAGTTCATATGAGGGAGATATGGCTGATTAATTGAGAAAATGTCGAAATTCAGGATAGTAAAACTAAGTGTTTTTATTTTAATTTTCTGTGACTAATCCGTAGAGAACTTGAAGAAAATATAAACATAAAAGTTGTATATAATTTTCTTAGCTTCCTATAGGATTTGAAATCACCTCAATCGGAGTTCGTATGAGAGAGATATGATGGGATAAGTGAAGAAATGTCACAGAACACGGCCGGGCCGTGTTCTGAATTGCTTCAACACTGGTAGGCCGTGTTCGAGACTATTTTTAAGCATGTTTGAAGTATTTTTCAAGCATGGCCGTGTCTTGAACATGGCCAGGCCATGTTGGGTGCTAGATTATCATACTTTTCACTGTTTTATGTTTAAAAATAATCTTGTTTGTTGTAATATTTTTAAGAAACATATATTCAAAAAAAATACTTTTAAATGATGATTTTGGTATAAAAAATTACTCTTTCTCTTTATTTAATTTAAAATGAATCATATTGAATATTGGTATGTGATGAATGATTATTAATCATTTGGTATAAAAATGATGCATCATATTATAAAAGTGATTAAATGGCAAGCGTAAAGCTCATGACGAGTTGCTTGATAAATATATATTGTATTTGATGAATATGAATTTATATATACATTATATGTATGGATGAATATCGACGGGTTGTATGGCTCGAGACGATACCGAGTAGGGGACGCCCTATTAGCCTGAGTGAGCCAAGGGAGGGCCGCTCCAACCGGGTGACAGTGGTAATGTGAGGGGGCAGGAGGGTGATGTACTCACATTCCCTGATCACTTATTGTGACTATAGTCGATCGGTCACTAGGCATATAGCAAATGAGTAAATTAAAAACCGTGATATGGCTGAGCATTATTAAAAAAATAGATTTTAGTGCATGTGTAGTATGATAATTATGCATAAACAAAAATTATGATTTTATCTCAAAATCTTGATATTTCTCTGTAGCTTATACAGCTGAACATAACTCATGTTTTTTCATCATATTTTATTTATGTTAAGTCTACTGGGAACCTTTGTTCTCACTATTATTGTGGTGTTATATTCAAATAAAAAGAAATAAGATGCAACACAAAATGGCGTTACTGATGGAGATCTAGATGTCAGCACCACCTCCTCACCCTTTGTATTTCAAGGGTGAAGTGCTGTATAAAGACTCTTATTTATATACTGAAATGTTGTATTGTATAAATATAACATGTGTAAGGTTTGTAATATATATGTAACCATGTATATTATGCTTTGAAATGTTGTATTGTATAATTATAACATGTATGAGGTTTGTAATAAATATGTATGTATGTGTGTGTGTATATATATATATATATATATATATATATATATATATATATATATTGTGTTTATACATATGGCGTATTTAACATGCGTATCGTGAAAAAAAAATTGGACATTACACGACGCATTTCAATTTTATACATTAATCTTTCAAATGTTGAAGTAGGTAAGGCCTTGGTGAACAAATCTGTCAAATTATAACTTGAAAGAATTTGTTGTACGTCAATATCACCATTCTTTTGAAGTTCATGAGTGAAAAAGAACTTTGGTAAAATATGTTTTGTTTTATCTCCTTTAATATAACATTCTTTCAATTGAGCTATATATGCAGCATTGTCTTCATATAGTATAATTGGAGTCCCCTTTCTAGAAGATAGTCTACATGTCTCTCAGATTTGTTAAGTCATGGATCTCAACTAAATACATTCACAACTTGCTTCATAAACTGTTATAATTTCTGCATGATTTGAAGAAGTAGGTGCAAGTGTTTATTTTATAGAACGCCACGATATAACTGTATCACCATATGTAAATAAATAGTTTGTTTGAGATTTGGCCTTGTGTGGATCAGATAAATATCCAGTATCTGTATAACCAATGAGTTGTGGTCTAGATCCATAGTAATCCCATATCAATTGTACCTCAAAGATATCAAAAGACATGTTTAATTTCATTACAATGTTTTCGCATTGGACAAGAGTTAAATCTAACTAACAAGCTAACATAAAAAGTTATATCAGACCTTGTATTATTGGAAATATATATTAGTGCACCAATTGCACTAAGATATGGTACTTCAGAATCAAAAACTTCTTTATTATCATTTCGATGTCGAAAAACATCTTATTTCACATCAAGTGAACGAACAACCATTGAAGTAATTAATGGATGTGCTTTGTCTTTGTAAATTTTTTTAAAGACTTTTTCTGTATAAGTTGATTAATGAATAAAAATTCGATTTCTCAAATGCTCAAATTGTAAGTCAAGACAAATTTTTTTTCCAAGATCTTTCATTTCAAATTCTTTCTTCAAACACTCTACTGCCTTTATAATCTCTTCAAAAATTTTAATAATATTTAAATCATCAAAATACACCATAATAATATAAAATCATAAATTCGCTTTCTTTATAAAAGTAAATGGACATCTATGGTTATTCTTATAACCATCCTTTAATAAAATATTTACTGAGACGATTATACCACATACGTTCAGACTTATTTAATCTATATAAAGATATTTATAATTTAATTGAATAAAGTTCATGTGATTTCGAATTATATGTTTTAGACATCTTAAATCCTTCTGGAATTTATATATATATATATATTATCAAGTGAGCCATACAAATAGACTATAACAATATCTATAAGATGCGTATGAAGTTTTTCATCTATTGCCAATCTAATGAGATAACGAAATGTAATTGTATCTACCACAAGAGGATATGTAAAATTATAATCAATTTCAGGTCTTTGTGAAAAATCTTATGCAATAAGTCGTGCTTTATACCTCAAAATTTCTTTTTTCTCATTTTTTTACGTACAAATATCCATTTATACCTAACGGGCATTACACCTTCAAGTGTTTGAACTATAGATCAAAAAATCTCCCGTTTTTCAGTAAATTTAATTCTGCTTAAAATGCGTCTTTCTATTTTATCTAATCACATATATGTTAACACTCATCAACTAATATAGGTTCATAATCCTCATTATCATTCAAAATATTAAGTGCTACTATATACACAAAAGTATTGTCGACAACTGTTTCTTTTTTATTTAATTGTTTCCTTGTAGATACATAATTTATTGAGATATCTTCATTTTCATCAATTTTAAATATTTAAACTTCTTCTAGAAGTACTTTATTTGTTATATCTCTAGACTCTTCAAGAGCATTTATCTTTTTAATGGTCTGATCTTGAATAACTGGTTTTTTCCTTTTGTGAAAATTTTTGTCTTTTAAACCAATTGGTCTACCACAGTTTTCACATGCTTTAGGATTTTACTAATGAATTGTCCCTCGAGGATATCAATTTGTGTAGGAGTATTTACAGTTGGTATGTGTGACTTGGTCACTCTCTTTAGGTCAATATATATATATATATATATATATGACAATTGATTTGCTATACTTTGTAAGTAAATTATCTTTTGAACTTTAAGTTTCTATTATTTTGTGCGAGGATCAAGATATGATGAAGTATTCTATGTAATTTCTTTGATCATTTGTTTTTCATTTTCTTCCCCTAATGTTGCCTAGACTAATGTATCAAAATGATAATTAGCAAAACATGCCATAAATACATCTACTGTCATTGACTCAAGATATTTTATAATAGAAGGAAAATCATATTCAACATATATTCCTAATCTCCTTTGAGGACCAATTTTAGTGCGTTGTGTTGGGGCTATTGGAACATATACCGCATACCAAAAAATTATGAAATAGGAAATATTTGACTCATGACCATAAGCCAATTATAAAGAGGAATATTTATGATAACTTTTTGACATAATGCTTACTAGTGTTTCTTAATGTAAAATTGTATGTCCTTAAATAGAGATGATAAGCTTTTTTCGTATACGTAAGGGTCTAATTATTAATTGGAGTTGCTTAATAAATAATTCAACTAACTTATTTTGTATATGAACATAAGCTACATGATGTTCAACATTTATGCCAACTGACATACAATAATCATTAAAAAATTGTAAAGAAAATTCACCAACATTATCAAGGAAAATAGATTCAATTGTATAATCTGAAAATTGTGCTTTTAATTGAATTATTTAAGGAAGTAATTTTGTAAATGCCAGATTACGGATTGATAGTAAGTACACATGAGACCATCTACTTGATGCATATATTAATACCATAAAATATCTAAATGGCCTACATGGAGGATGAATAGGTCCAAATATAATACCCTGTATACGTTCCAAGAATGTTGGAGATTCAGTTCTAACTTTATCCAGTGAGAGCTTAATAATTAATTTGCCTTGAGAACAAACAATACATGAGAATTCCTTAGATTAAAAAATCTTTAAGTTTTTCAATGGGTGCCCATATGAATTTTCAAAAACATTTTGCATTATTATTGATCTAAAATGTCCTGATCAGTAATGCCAAATAGTGAAAGTTTTTGAATAAATAAACTTTTGGTTTATTGTAGAATGTATTTCATTTGTACTAATTATGATATAATACAATCCAAAAGAGAAAACATGTAATCTTTTTAATATATTTTTCTTACCTAAAAAAATACTTGTAATATAAATGTATTCATTATTTTTCTCACATAAAGTCTCTATATGATATTCGTTACAATAAATATCTTTGAAACTCAATAAATTTCTTTGAAATTTAGAGGAGAATATAGTATTGTTTATGATAAATTTTGTTCCTTTTGGTAGTATGATTATGGCTCTTTCAAAACTTTCAATTAGTTTTGTACTACCATAAATTGTAGTAACATAAGCTTCACTCATTTTTATTTGAGAAAAATATTTTTTATCTTTAAAAATAGTGTGAGTTGTTGTATTGTCTACAAGACATATATATTTTCTTCAATTAAAAAAATAAAAAAATGTAAGAAATATTACAAAGTAATTAAAGAAACATTAAATATAAATAGAAATCCCACTTACAAATTTCATATAAAATTAAAATCTTACATTAGCTAAATTTGCAATCATATAAGTAATTCAAAATAAATAAACTTACAAGTAATTTCAAAATAAAATAAGTAAACTTATTTTAGATATTCTTCATCACCAATAGTAAAAATATTTTTTTGCGGGTTAATAAAGAAATCTAACACATCCAAGTGTGTAGTGTTTATAGGATCATTGGCAAAATCATTATATAGATTAACACAATTTGTCTTAACGACTTTCTCCTTTTCTTTTATTAATGTTTCATAAAGATCAATAAGATGTTTAACTATACGACAAGTACATGACCAATTTTCATTCATATTGCAACAGTAACATGAACTTTCTACATGCTTCCCTTTTTCACTTGTGCCTTCTTGTTTTCTTTCTTTCTTATTCATCTTTTGGTGGTAAGGAACATATTTATGAGAGGAGGCATTATTTCTTCTAGAGGCGAATCCATAAATTTTAGTTAGTGGGGGCAAGAAATAGTCTATAAATATTTTTACTAAAAAAATATTATAAATATGCATAAGTGATAAAAAATGATATAAAATACACAAGATATAACGTAGTTTGGTTTCAATGTGAAACCTACATCCATGGGTGAGAAATGAAAAGCAATTCACTAAGCAAAAAGATTGAGATATTACAAAAGTAATTTTTGCTTTCACCAAATTTTCAATTACATCCAATGTCTCTCACACAAAATATATAATCTTATGACAAAAGAACATAAGATACCTAAACTTTTATAAATTACAATTGCTTTCTACGCATTTTCATATTTTGAAAATGTTGTATGATTTTTTCATTTTTAATACTATAAAACATATCTCTCTATGTGTCACGGCCCCAAATGATGGAACACATGACCGGCACGACATAAGGGTTTCCCCCTAGCCGCAAGCCTAACACATAGCATGCACAAACATCCAGCACACAATCCAGAGTACATAATAAATATAACTGGCCACATATGCCACATCCAATATCAGAAAATACTGTATATATGTATATATATATACCTCATGATATCTCATGAATCCAACATTCTGATTCAACTTGGCCCATGGCCTCATAATATTCATGTGATTCAACTTGGCCCAAGGCCTCATAATACCAACATTATTGTAAAATATAAAACCATTTTTCAAACAACACATCAAAATACGCAAGAAGCGAGGATCCTGCCTATATGTTCATGGAGATACTCTAGACATAACTAAACTAAACAAACAGTACAAAAGAGCCTTGCCCAAACTGGGGCTCACCAACACTATCTTCAGCCTCCTAAGAAGCTGTAGCTGGATCAAAGTCTCTTTGACTATCTGTGGGGAGGAAACAAAAGAGGGGTGGGATTACCACATCTCAGTGAATGAGTAAATCATACTATAACTGAAACAGGGCAAACCAAGCACGAGTATTTCGCAATGGGTTTAATAATTGAAATCCAAATGCAAAGATAACAATAGAAACATTAAGCATTTAACCATAATTTATTGAAAGAATGCTAAACAGTTCAAATGTGTGTTCAAAAGATAAAACATGATTAAATCAATAACCGTAAGCAAATCAATTATGCATGGTAAGTAATACATAAAGATATTTATGCAATAACAATGATGAATGAGCTTGTTTAGAAATATTTAATCTTTAAGAAAAATGCATCAGTTTATTGGAGGTCTTTCCTAACAGATCTATCATCTCCCCCAAGCACACAGCAAGGGTAGGGTAATCACTGTAGGCGTAGACATAAGTCCACCCTAAATTTCTCCAAGCACATAGCAATGGGTATGGCAATCACTGTAGGCGAAGACATAAGTCAACCCTAAATCCCTGTGTCTTAGGCAGTCATATGCCCGTCACAGTATCCTAGGCCGAAGCCTTAACATAATCATGGTGCACCAGGGCTAGCACTACCTGCGGCTAGCTAACAGTGATCTAAAAGGGTCCCTCCAATAGAAAACATTTGAAATATGCTATTCAAAGAGTTTAAAGTAAAACATTTCAATAACATTACAATAAAGCTATAATTCTCCATCTAGCTCTTTTCATGCATAAAACTCCATTCAAAAATGTTTCATCCATGTATTCCCATGGAGACCTTTATCATCATAAACTTTCCCTTTAAACATAGATCGTCCGTAGACGTCGTATAGATGCTCATCATGCATCAAATCATTTTAAACATAGATCGTCCGTAGACGTCGCATAAATGCTCATCATGCATCAAATCATTTCATGGCCAACTTAGTTCATTTCTATGACTAAGTTTGCATTTCTATAAAATGGAGAATTATCAGTCTAGATGTTTGCCCTGCATACCTAGGGTTCAACTAGGATTGAAATTTATAATTCCTAACATGGTTGGAACATATTGATTTTCAAAGCAGTAAAACAATTTAGCATACATTCCAACTAGTTAAAATCATACGAGAGAGAGAGTTATAAACCGAATTCATAAGACATGCGCTATAGTATGAAAAACTCACTCACAAGTAAGGGCTCTAGATTGGACAGCCCTAAAATCCTAGTTCCTGGTCTGAATTCGGTAAAACAGACCCCAAAATCGAGTCCGGAAGGTCCAAAAGCCTTAAATGAGCCTGGCTACTGTTCACCGCCGAAAAACACTATTCACGCCGGGAAACACTATTCACCGCCACTATTTATCGCCGAAAAATACTATTCACTGTCACAAAAATTTTACCGAATCAACAAAACAATTTCATATCCTAATATTTATCTAGTTTCTGAATCCATCTACGGAGTCAGATTTCTAATTAGAAGTCCCTAAGTAAGGTTTTTCAGAACTTACCTTTTACCGAGATTTTCTACTTCAGATCTACGGCGATTCAACGGTTGATTTGAAAAACTGATCGGTCAAAACTGAAGTACTCTTCGTCCTAAATCCAATAACATCTTCAGTTTTGATATCGGAAGCTAATCGGTACTCCAAATCGAAAGAAAATGTTGGATGTTACTATTCCTACATTATTCATTACTATTCATTTTTTTCCTGTTTTCTTCTGCTTAGAATTCGTCGCCCCCGGTTTCTCATTTTATGGTTTCTGACGTTTTTTTTTAATATAATAATAATTATTATATAATTAATAATAGGATTTTCTTTTATAAAAATTCTTATAAATTCCATTTTTCATCATAAAATATCCCAAAAATTTCTAAAAATTTCCTTTCTCATAAATCTTTAATTAAACTCTTAAATCATAATTTTTCTTAATAAAAATCGTAATAAAACAAATTTTAAAACAAATATCTTTATTCATATTAAAAGAAAGAATATTTCTAAAAATACCATAAAAATTCAATGGAAGCCGGTATAATTATTTTAAGCAATACAATACTTCTTTTACTTAAAAATCCACTTACTTTTAACAAATCATAATCATTTCTACATAAATAAAAATATATTTACTTATAGTGCGTCAAAAACATAAATTCTCATATTTCTTTTGTAATATAAATATACATATTTTCTATGATTCTTATCTCTATTGTCAAAATTCTCTCTTTTATTCTAAATTTCTTTTAATTGGAATTTTCGTTAAATTTTACGGTTATTACACTATGTATGTGACTAAATAATCATTCAACCATTCATCTTGATGTGATCTTAATTAAGCATGATTTTAATACCTTTATGCTTACCTTTTGTTTGATTTAAGTAAAATATAATTAGGAATTAGCTTAGTTTTGTGTTTTGTGTTGTAGGAGCAAAAGAAGAGAAAAATAGAAGAAAATCATGAAAAATGCTGATTTCTGACCTTTCGTCACTAATGGAAGCATATCTCACTCATTTGAGCTCCGATTGAGCTGATTCCAGCGACTATGGAAAGAAGAAACATAGAGCTACAACTTTCGTGTTCGGCACTTTGGCAAAATTCGGCATTTTCTAGGCGCCGCGGCGCTCACAATACAGCGCCGCGGCGGCCCGTCATGGATGTCTCGTAGCGCCGCGGCGCTGGTTATTGGCGCCGCGGCGTCCTTGCCCCAGAACCACGAGCGCCGCGGCGCTGCATGGGTGCGCCGCGGCACCCCGTGGATGAAGCTTCGCAGCGCCGCGGCGTTGAACTTATGCGCCGCGGCGCCGCCGCTCCGGAAGTCGCGATTTTAGAGTTTTTTTCGCCTGATTTGAAGCCTAATTGATGGAGATTTGACCTAAAAACTTTCCTACTTCGACTAGGAGGGTTTAATCTATAAAGAGGAAGGAAAGTAAGCAGAGAGGGGATCGATTCATTCAGCAAAAAATTCATTCAAGTTCTCAACTCTTTTCTTTACTTCTTGTTTAGTTTTCTATGGCCCTGCGCGGCTAATTTTCTTTAGTTGGTTGAGGGAGATTGAAACCTCAAGGGATTTGATGTCATTGTGAGATACGGATTTGATTTCATTGCATTCAATCTTAACCGGGTATTGTTTATTCATCTGTTCTTATTTTCTTAATATTATGCATGTGATTGCTAGGAGGCCTACTAGTATATTGTATGTGTAGCTGCTGAATTAGGTTTTGAACAAAGCTTTTATTACTTGATTCGTGAAGCAAATAGGATTAAGGATTTTGGATTATAAATCGTTAACCCTATGGTGAATATCAACTAAATTGAATATAACCGATGTGCTTGTATTCGTTTAGCTCTATTAGTTTCTCTTGTTCTTCATGCGGTTAATAAGTTATGCTTTACCGATGTGCTAAAGGATTGCTCGTTAATTAGAGTATAATTAGTGCGATTGTCATTAATTTACTAGGCTTAAGGAGGAACTGGGATAGAATCCCAATGATAGATATTTGGTTTAAGATTGATAATTTTGTCAATGATCAATGCAATCCCTTGATGGTGAATATCGACCGAAACCAACGCTTTTCTCATTAATCACTTTTTCTCAATTATTTTTGCTATTATTTACTTAATTTTAATTGCGACTCTCAATCCCCCCTTTCTGAATCACATAAGGTAATTCCAGTCTCTGTGGGATCGACCCTTACTCCCACTACTACAGGTTAGTGTTGAGGTAAGGTTTTAATTTGGGCGTGCCTGCGACAGTGCGCACCAAATTTTGGCGCCGTTGCCGGGGACTGTGTCTATTTACCTTTTGTGATTTTTTTTCTTTTCTTTTTGTTCATAACTTTGAATATGGCAGCCAATTTTCAACAATTTGGCACTAGGCTGGGCTCTCCATTAAGATATGCTGGTGAGGTATGTAGTTCTTCCCTTGAAGAGCAACTTGCAAATTTAACTTCTCTTGTTCGTCAACATGTAGAAAATATGCAAAGAGAGAAGTGCTATGGAAATTATTCAGCCATAGGGCATCCTCCTTTTGGGTGCCCAACTTTCTATGATGAGTCATTTGAGCAGGTAAATATGGTTAATGATTTCCATGAACCACAACAAGTGAGGTATGATTCCTATTCAAACATGTACAATCTTGGATGGAAGGATCATCTTAACTTAAGGTATGGGAATGCACAAAATAGTCCTGTAGAACAAAATTTTGCAAATTTTCAGCATACCCAACAGGCCTATTATCCTAGACAGTCTGCATATCAGGATTTTCAGGTAAGTAGTTCTTTAGAAGATATTGTTGAATCTCTTACACAAAATACTCATCAATTTCAACAAGAGGTAAGGGCCAGCATTGAAAGCTTAACAAATCAAATTGGGCAATTAGCAACAACAGTCAGCAGGCTAGAGTCTCAAAATTCAGAAATTGAAAGTCTAGCCCCAGCATCGTTAATGCAAAAGGAAGAAAATTCTGCACTAAATGAAAAAGATGACTTGGAAGTTGACACTAGTAAGCCTACTAGGAAAGAGGTTATGGAATGTACCCTAAATGTCAAATTTGACGAGAATGTTATAATAGGAGAGGAAGCACCAAAAGTGCAGCAAACAGGTAAGGATTTTTCTATGTTGTTATCAATTTCTAATAAGATGCCTGTACCTTCTATTTTGCAGTATTCTGACCTAGGCTTAAAGAGCCTCCCTAGCCATTTAAAGGGCATATACAGTGGAGAACCACCCGCAGTTATAACTTCAGATAAATATGCCCTACTCAAAGATAGAGGAAAGTTACCGCATGCTTTGGTAGAATTTCAAAAGGATGAAATTAAATTAGATGCCAAAAGCTACTCAAGACATCGGTTATTTCCAGGTAAGTTGAGTTCTCATTTAATTAAATCTTTGACTAATGCTAACTTCCCTCTTCATAATGCAGCTGAACCTCAGAATTCTGTACATTCAAAGGCAAGCCAATTCAAAGTTGACATTAAGGATCCTCCTTGAATGACATAAAGAGCCTTGAGTCGAGCCAACGACGTTAAACAAAGGCGCTTATTGGGAGGCAACCCAACATAAAAAGAAAAAGAAAAGTGGGAATCAGAAATATTCATGGTCCAGTAATGCAACATGCGCATTCCACTCCAAACAAATTCAGGGAAGTTCACTTAACTCATATTTTTTTTCTATATCTTTCCCTAATTCTTATATTTCTTTTACATTGAGGACAATGTCAAGTTTGAGTGTGGGGGTGGAAGTTTATTTGTCTAAATCATTGTGACCTTATTATGAGCATCAATTTTCTGTTTTTCACTATTTATGCACTTTTATTGCTTTTAGCAAGTTGAGTGATTGTGTGAGTATTCAATTTATGTTTTAGGATGTTAGGCACAACCAACAGCCAATGATATGACTATCCAAATTTTTTTTAGCTCTTGAAAAATGTAGAAAATTCATGGTTGTATGCGATTTTATCTCTTTTGCAATTTATTACTTTTGACTTTAGAATCCTGAAATATTTTACACAATAAATTTGGGCATTCGATTTATCTTTTACTTAGAAAAGGTTTATATAATTCAAAAATATGTAATGATCTCAACAGGATTCTAGAACTTATTTGAATGCTGCTTGAGGCGAAATCCTAGGTTAATACTATTATTTAGAAGATGATTTAGGCATTATTGGATAGATTGAGCCTTTCTAGCCTAACCTACACAATGAAATATCCTTAGTTCCTCTATTTTGAGCTTAATGAACTTTTTCTTCTAAAAACCACAAATGAGCCGAAAGCCAAATTTTGTATGAATATCCTTATTTTTGATCCTATTCACTCACTCCATGATTATTTTTCTGAATACTTGTGTTGTAAAGCTTTATTTACAGAAGAGTGGAAAGGTGGAGCAAAGAAAAGAAAGGAATTATGCAAAAAAAAAAAAAAGAAGAAATATCCAAAGAGGATACAAGCAAATTTTATGGCTGAAAAAAAAAATTGAGAATCAAAGAAAATGATAGATCAAATTCAATTGAAACAAGAAAATGAGTGTGGGGGGAAAATCTCCCCAAATTTATAAAAGCTCAAGAGATCATATTTAATCATGTGGTGCTGGATGATTGAGCCTAAATTTGTATCCTTTATCCCACCTTATATCCTGGCCACATTACAAGCTAAATAAAGTCCTATTGATCCTAGAGGTAGTTTTGGCCTACATTAGTGGAGAGTGGCATGAAGAATAAGCATATGGAAATCCTAAACTACTTAGAGATCTACAACCAAAATTTTGATATATAAACTCATCTGGGTAAAAGGAAATTTAATGGCTCAAAACACACACACACTTGGGATTCAAGAGGATAAAATAATGAATTACATTTGGGTTAATTTTGTGTATGATTATGATCTTTCGAAATTTTTCTCGAACATATTTTTATGATATGAGGCAAAAAGTTTGGTAAGCCTAACACTTACTACATATATTGATTTTTGTTTTTATCTTTAGGGATTATTTTGCTTGAGGACAAGCAAAAGGTTGAGTGTGGGGGTATTTGATGTGATCTTAATTAAGCATGATTTTAATACCTTTATGCTTACCTTTTGTTTGATTTAAGTAAAATATAATTAGGAATTAGCTTAGTTTTGTGTTTTGTGTTGTAGGAGCAAAAGAAGAGAAAAATAGAAGAAAATCATGAAAAATGCTGATTTCTGACCTTTCATCACTAATGGAAGCATATCTCACTCATTTGAGCTCCGATTGAGCTGATTCCAGCGGCTATGGAAAGAAGAAACATAGAGCTACAACTTTTGTGTTCGGAACTTTGGCAAAATCCGGCGTTTTCTAGGCGCCGAGGTGCTCACAATACAGCGCCGCGGCGGCCCGTCATGGATGTCTCGTAGCGCCGCGGCGCTGGTTATTGGCGCCGCGGCGTCCTTGCCCCAGAACCACGAGCGCCGCGGCGCTGCACATCTCCTATACAATTGCGCATTCTATTCTTCACAAGATTCATTGTAGAGAAATATCTTTTGACTGTTAAATTCAATTTAACATACTAGCCATAGAGATGGAGAGATGAGTCATGGAAAGTGGAGTGTTAGAGTGAAGAAAGAGTATTGAAGGGAATTGAAAGGTTGAGTGTTAGAGAAGTTGAGAGGATGGTATTGTGGTGGGGTGCAGCTCATTTTCAAATTCAATTTAACAAAAAAAACTTACTATGTGGATCGGTGGGGGTATTCATCTCATGGGGGAAATGTCTAAATTTTTATGGAGGCAAAGCAAATATTACCACATATGTTAATTTTAAAAAAAAAATCCTTGTGGGGGCAATTGCCCCCAAACCCTTGCATGTAGATACGCCTCTGATTTCTTCCTCAGCCACGTCCACATCCACAACCTCAGCCCGACCACGTACTCGTCTATTATTAATTATAGTCGCATACACTTTAGTGAATAGAGCAGAACCAGGTTGACGAGCTTCATGATTTTTTATTAAGAGCTCATTATTTTGTTCAACCACAAGAATACATGAAATCCATTGTAAATATTTTTCAAATATTTTTCTTGATATTGCTGCTACAGGAGCACATTCGAGGCATGAAAGGTAGAGAACATTTTTTCTAGCATATCCTTATCAGTAATTTTTTCTCCATATAAATTTAATTGAGAACTAATATGAAACACTACGGAATTATACTCACTGACTGTTTTAAAATCTTGTCATCGTAAATGCATCCAATTATAACAAGCCTTTAGAAGAATAATAGTTTTTTTGGTGGTTATACTTTTCTTTTAAATTTTTTCAAAGAACAAGTAGATTTTTCACATTAAGGTATTCGAATTTTAATCTTTCGTGAAGGTGGTGAAGAAGAAAAATTATCACCTTAGCGTGATTTTACATTGATTAATCATTTCCTTATTTAATGGCATCTCTAAGACCCATTGCATCAAGATAACTTTCAGCATTTAGTATACAAGATAAATAGTTTTTACTTAAAATATCAAGAGCCACAAATTCAAGTTTTGTAAAATTTGACATAGTTTTAGAATTAAATAAAACAAAACCAGTGAAAACTTCTCAAGTAAGATAGAAAAATCTTACCAACACAATTTTTTTTTTTGTGATTTAAAAACGAATGATCAAGAGCAAATTCGTACTGATAATGTATTGTAAATAAAATTTTATACAAGCAAAAAGTAAAATATAAATACGCTAAAGATAAATAACATATAGAGAAGAAAAAATTTATTATTTAATTATTTTATAGAAACTTCTATTTATAAGCATGCAATCATGAAGATAGATAACTTAAAAGTTAAGAAGAATAAATGTGATTTAATAGTCTTGAAGAAAATTTAATGGTTTTAAGAGCGGAAAAAATAAATAAATATTCATAATAATTGATGAATTTATAATATTTATTATTTTAATAATTGAGAAAGGATATCAATACTAATAAATAAATTTATAACAAGTTAGATGATTTTTTATAATGAACGTCAAATTTGACAAGTATAGATATGGTTATCACGCACTGATTAATTATGGTATTTTGTAATAAATTAGATATATACAAGAATTTCTCCTCTCCAACGTACAAATTTCAGGGAGAAAGTCGTGCACAAAAGTTCTTGCACGTTGCATTTACCAAAGAAGCAACCTGCAAAATTAAGAACAACTTAATCACGAGCTGTTTTTATAACAATTTTCAATGAAATTCTACTCATTAAATTTTAATAACATAAGCTCTTTTTAAAATTATTTATCCAAAGCTATTAGATGATAATAAATATTTTTTAAGTTTATCATACCTGATCATATGAGTTAATTTACAAACTTAATTTTTAGAATAAATTATATTCATTTCTCCTTAAATTCATAAGAGTTAAATTCACACACTCTCTAATTTTAAATTATATAAAAAATTGTTAATAAAGTTTATATTTTATAAATTTTTTTCTAAAAATTTATAAATAACCTAATTCAATGTAATATTAATTATCAAAAGTCTTTAGTCAAAAAATAAAAAAAATTAAATTAATACTTATAAAAAAATTAAATAAGAGATGTTAGAGTAGTTTGTTAAAAAAAAATACTTAAAGAAATGTGAATATAAATTTTATAAATTTCAAAAGAGATTTTTGTTATAATTTAAAATTATCTGAAATATGAATATAATTTTTACAAATTCAAAGAGACGTAAATATAGTTTATTTTAAGTTTTATCAATTTAATATTTTTATATAAAATCTAAATATCCAACCTGCCATCAGCTTTACATAGTAACCACCACTGGGAAATCGTAATAGGTTTTTTGTTTTTTGTTTTTTTGGGCAAGGTGGAAATCGTAGTAGTTACATCACAAGTAGGTGGAGCGAATGATAAATTTTCAAAAACGCACTCACCAGATGGGTTCGGTGCGGCGGTCACTAACAAAATGGGTTTCTTTCTTCAACTTAATTAGGTAGGCGTTTTCATTATAGAAAGTGTTGCCTTTTCTAGTTTTCGTAGATGAACATATTTTTATTATAAAGTTTAATTTTAATATGAAAAAGGTGTTAGATATGCGGAACTGAAGAAAGGCAAGATGCCAAAGAAAGAGTAAATCTTCATTAAGCACGTGAGATGGTTACAGTGAAACATTTGGAAAGCCCTCCACATTGATTGGTTGCAACAGTTAAACAGTAAACGATTATTTGAATTTTAAAAAATAAAAAATATTTAAATTTTAATTGCATTCATATTGTAAATAAAATTTTACACAAGAAAAATATAGAATGTAAAGACACTTAAAGAGAAATAACACAGAGAGAACAAATATCCTTATTCACTCATTGGTTCATACAAGTCTCTATTTATAGGCATATAAACATAAAGAAAAATAATCAAAAAGTCAAGGAGCATAAATAAGATTCAATGACTTTTAGGAGTTTAAAAAATAAAAGGACACTCATAATTATGAATGTATTTATAATATTTATTGTTTTGAAAGTTGAGAAATCAAATTGACATCCACAATAATAGATAATTTCATAACACTCCCTCTTGAATGTCTATTTTACAAGGAATATGCCTCATTAAAACCTTACTAGAGAAAAATCTAGTGAAAAAAAACTCTAGTGAAAGAAAAATAGTACATCATTCCTTGTATACTCCCCCTGTTCATAATATCATTGAAGATCTCTACGTCGACGCATCCCAATTTTATATACTAATCTTTCAAATGTTGAAGCCGGTAAAGCTTTGGTGAATAAATCTTCTAAATTATCACTTGAACGAATTTGTTGTACGTCAATTTCATCGTTCTTTTGAAGTTCATGAGTAAAAAAAAAATTTGGTGAGATATGTTTTGTTTTATCTCCTTTAATATATCCTTCCTTCAACTGAGTTATACATGCAGTATTATCTTCATATAGTATAGTTGGAGTCCCCTTTTCAGAAAATAATCCACATGTCTCTCGGATTTGTTAAGTCATGGATCTCAACCAAATACATTCACGACTCTTTTCATGAACTGCTATAATCTCTGCATGATTTGAAGAAGTAGCAGTAAGTGTTTGTTTTATAGAACACCATGATATAGCTGTATCACCACATGTAAATAAATAGCCTGTTTGAGATCGAACCTTATGTGGATCAGATAAATATCCAGCATCTGCATAACCAATGAGTTGTGGTCTAGATCCATTTATATATATCAATCCCATATCAATACTACCTTGGAGATATCGAAATACATGTTTAATTCCATTCTAATGTCTTCGAGTTGGACATGAGCTAAATCTAGCTAACAGGCTGACAACAAAAGATATATCAGGCCTTGTATTATTAGCAAGATATATCAGCGCACCAATTGCACTAAGATATTGTCACGTCCCTACTTTAGGAACGCGAATACCTTTAATATCCGTTAAACTTTTTATTACGCATATGCAAATGATCTCACGATATTACATATCCAATTATTATTCAACGTTCACAAGTTTACAACTCCAATAATTATACATGCCAAGTCTATATACATCAAGTTTACAGCGGAAACAAGGATCCTGTCTGTGACTTCCAGAGCAACACTAGAGTACAAATATATTACAATATAATACACTGAGAGCCTAGAAACAAGTTAGGCTCACCACTGAGGCACGACACCTAGTCGGTCAAGTAGCTGCGGGACCAAATTCTGGGTCTTTATCTGAAAAATATGTCAACCACGTGTAGTGAGTTTTACAACTCAGTGAGCAGATAACATTTCCTATGACTTCTCAGGTCAACATAAGGATGTACTCATATAGTAAAACTTATCATATCAAAATATACCGTTCAGAAGTACATCCTTATGGGACCCGCACTTTCAAATTATCTCTATTCAAAACAATCATAATCAGGTCTTTCAAACCGTATGCGGTACTGTATACACAATGCTCATGTCAAGTTCATAATCATATTCAATACTGTAAAATCATTAATCAAATTATGATATGCATCGAAACATTTCTTATAAAATATTTGGAGGATCCCATATCAGAACCAGCATACCAGAGTTTAACCCCTTCCGTACTTTGGTGGTATAGGATTTGCCTAAACTCAGCATCCTGCTGAGGTTTGCCCTACTACCATTCAAGAGGATACGCGAAGGGGCTCTGTATGGGTCTTTCCCAAGCACACAGCAAGGGAAGGCAAAATAACAACTCATATAACTGGCATCTCGCCCATATATATAAGAGGCATTCCGCTCTCCTTCACATATAATCTCCCGTGTGTTGGCCCTCACACGAGGCTAGCACCACCTCCCCTGCTAGCTGAGGCAATCAAGGTGCGCACCAAGACTAACATCACCTGCTGTTAGCAGACAGTATTTCCAATAGGATTCCTCCACAGAAAATACCATATATCAAAACTTCTTATTCAGGGGAAACATGTATACATGCCCATATCCGAGGCAAACATATCACTTTAAAAATCAATGTTACATGCATAACATATTTTCTTTGCCATGTCATGCGACATACGTGTAAAAATCACATGCTCAATGTGTTTCAAAATTTATTGCAAAATCAAACTCTTCTTGAACTACATATCATATTCCAAATATTTCAGACATTTCCAAATCATTTCAAGAACATATAGAAGTATAAATAACATGTAATCATACTCATTTATCAATGTAAAGTTCAAGAAGAGTAAAAACAAGCCATAGAAAGAATCATCTACTCACCTCTTTGAAGCACAAAGTTGGACACCCTTAAAATCCTATTTTCTGATCCGAATTCAGTGAAATAAACCCCAAAATCGAGTCTGGAACATCCTAAAACCTTGAAAACGACTCCGGATTTGCGAAATTTGGCCTCCGGGAGCTCGGTCAACGCGAGGAGGTCCGGCTGCCACGCGCTACACGCGCCTCCCGAGGAGCTGCGCGTGGGCTTCACTCTCCGAGGGAGATTCGGAGCGTGGGGGCGCGTGCAGTGGTGGATCGACCTCAAATTTGAGATCTAAGGGTTTCGGTGCCTTCTGGATCGATTTACGGTGTTAGTTTTTACGTTTGAAAACTAAAAGTAGGAGTTTCGGTTGTTACCTTTTTGGCCGTTTTTCCCTTCAATTTTTCGACCAATTTCCGGCCAATTCTCCAGAAACCAATTGGATGGATTCGAAGAACTCTTTGTCCTGAGTCCGTTGGTGGTGGTGGTGTCGAAATCCGAGGTCTGTAGGCGAAGAAATCTTAGAGAGAAGTTAGAGGGTTTTCGGGGAGAATTTTCCTGAAGAGAGATGGAAAAATCTGCAAATGATCGCTTCCGGAGTGGTTGAGGCCCTTAAAATATCTCGGGGGACCTTTCTGCAAAATTTCACTTTTAGCTGGAGGTCCTTGCAACTTTTTCTTATTTACATTTTAACCTCGAAACTTTTAAGAAATTGCATTTTTGTTCCGAAACGTAAATTTTCTCACATTTCTTTTATAATTCTTTAATCCACGTAAATAATAACTTATTTTCACCGGGTCCTAACTCCATTTTCGAAATCCTCTCTTAAATTCCAAATTTTCCTTAATTAAAATATCTATTTTCCAAAATTATCTTTTTTATTTTAAATGTCTTTAGTTGAACTTTCTCGTTAAATTTACGGTTATTACAGATATGGTACTTCAGGACCAAAAACTTCTTCATTATCATCTCGAGGTCGAAAAATATCTTGTTTCACATTAAGTGAGCGAACAACCATTGGTGTACTTAATAGATGTGCTTTGTCCATGTAAAATTTTTTAAGGACTTTTTTTGTATACATTGATTGATGAATAAAAATTCCATTTTTCAAATGCTCAAATTGTAAGTCAAGACAAAATTTGGTTTTTCCAAAATCTTTCATTTCAAACTCCTTTTTCAAACACTCCACTGCCTTTATAATCTCTTCAGGAGTTCAATAATATTTAAATTATCAACATACACCATAATAATAGTAAATCCTGAATTTGATTTCTTTATAAAAACACATGGACATATATAGTCATTCTTATAACTATCCTTTAACAAATATTCACTAAGACGGTTATACCACATTCGTCTAGACTGTTTTAATCCATATAAAGATCTTTGTAATTTAATTGAATAAAGTTCCGGGGATTTTGAATTATATGCTTCAGACATCTTAAATCCTTCTGGAATTTTCATATATATGTCACTATCAAGTGAGCCATATAAATAGGCTGTAACAACATCCATAAGACGCATATCAAGTTTTTCATGTACTGTCAGACTAATGAGATAACGAAATGTAATTGCATATACCATAGGAGAATATGTAAAATTATAGTCAATTCCAGGTCTTTGTGAAAAATCTTGTACAATAAGTCGTGCTTTGTACCTCACAATTTCATTTTTTTCATTTCTTTTACGTACAAATACCCATTTATATCCAACGGGTATTACACCTTCAGGTGTTTGAACTATAGATCCAAATACCTCACGGTTTTTAAGTGAATTCAATTCTTCTTGAATTGCGTCTTTTCATTCTGACTAATCACATCTACGTCGACACTCATCGACAGATGTAGGTTCATAATCATCATTATCATTCAAAATATTAAGCGCTACTGTATACATAAAATTATTGTCAACAACTGTTTCTTTTCGATTTAATCGTTTTCCCGTAGATATATAATTTATTGAGATCTCTTCATTTCATCAATTTCAAGTACCTAAACTTTTTCTGGAAGTACTTTGTTTGTTATGTTTTTAGTTTCTTCAAGAGCATCTATTTTTTTAATGGGCTGATCTTGAATAACTGTTTTTTTCCTTTTACGGGGATTTTTGTCTTTTGAACTAATTGGTCTACCACGCTTTTGACGTGTTTTACACTCGCTAGCAATTTTACTAACAAATTTTCCTTCGGGGACATCAATTCGTACATGAGTATTTACAGCTGGTATATGTGACTTAGTCACTCTCTTTAGGTCAGTAAATACATCTGGCAGTTGATTTGCTATACTTTATAAATGAATTATCTTTTGAACTTCAAGTTCACATTGTCTTGTGCGAGGATCAAGATATGACGAAGTATTCCATGTAATTTCTTTGACCAACTATTTTTCATTTTCTCCCCCTAATGTTGGGAAGACTAGTTCATCAAAATGGCAATGGGCAAAACGTGCCATAAATACATCTCCTGTCATCGACTCAAGATATCTTATAATAGAAGGAGAATCATATTCAACATATATTCCTAATCTCCTTTAAGGACCCATTTTAGTGCGTTGTGGTGGGGCTATTGGAACATATATCGCACACCCAAAAATTTTGATATGGGAAATATTTGATTCATGACCATAAGCCAATTGTAAAGGAGAATATTTATGATAACTTGTTAGTTTGATACGTACTAGTGCTGCTGCATGTAAAATTGTATGTCCCCAAACTGAGATAGGGATCTTTGTTCGCATAAGCAAGGGTCTAGCTATTAATTGAAGCTGCTTAATAAATGATTCAACTAACCCATTTTGTGTATGAACATGAGCTACATGATGTTCTATATTTATATCAATTGACATAAAATAGTCATTGAAAGCTTGTGAAGAAAATTCACTAGCATTATCAAGGCGAATGGATTTAATTGTATAATATGAAAATTGTACTCTTAATTGAATTATTTGAGCAAGTAATCTTGCAAACGCTAGATTACGGGCTGATAGTAAGCACACATGAGACTATCGACTGGATGCGTCTATTAATACCATAAAATATCTAAATGGCCCACATGTAGGATGAATAGGTCCACATATATCACCATGTATACGTTCCAGAAATGTTGGAGATTTAGCTCCAACTTTAGTTAGTGATGGTTTAACAATCAATTTACCTTGAGAACAAGCAGCACATAAAAATTCCTTAGATTAGGTGCCCATGTAAATTTTCAATAATTTTTCGCATCATTATTGATCCAGAATGCCCCAATCGGTCATGCCAAATTGTGAAAGTTTTTGAATCAATAAACTTCTGATTTATTGTAGCATGTATCTCAATTGTACTAATTTTTGTATAGTACAATTCAGAAGAGAAAGCAGGTAATCTTTCTAATACACTTTTCTTACCTAAAACAATGCTTGTAATATGAATGTATTCATTATTCTCCTCACATACAGTCTCTATGTGATATCCATTATAACGAATATCTTTGAAACTCAACAAATTTTTTTGAGATTTAGAAGAGAATAAAGCATTGTTTATGATAAATTTTGTTCCTTTCGGTAGTATGATTATAGCTCTTTCAGAACCTTCAATTAGCTTTGCACTACCAGAAGTTGTAGTAACATAACCTTCAGCCATTTTTATTAGAGAAAAATATTTTCTGTCTTTAAGGATAGTGTGAGTTGTTGCACTGTCTACAAGACATATATCTTCATCCATATTTTCTTCAATTAAAGAAATGAAGAAATATAAGAAATATTACAAAGTAATCAAAGAAACATTAGATATAAATAGAAATCATATAAAATTGAAATTTTTACATTAACTAAATTTGCAATCATATAAGTAATTCAAAATAAAATAAGTACAAGTAATTTCAAAATAAAACAAGTAAACTTATTTTAGATATTCCTCATGCCCAACAATACAAATATTTTCTTGTGAATTAGCAAAGAAATCTGATACATCTAAGTGTGTAGTATTTGTAGGATCATTGATAAAATCATCATATAGATTAACAAAATTTGTCCCAACGACTTTCTCTTTTTGTTTTATTGATGCTTGATAAAGATTAACAAAATGTTTAACCGTGCGACAAGTACGTGACCAATGTCCATTCATACCACAACGATAACATTAACTTTCCAT
This sequence comes from Gleditsia sinensis, assembly GCA_037074535.1. Lineage (NCBI taxonomy): Eukaryota > Viridiplantae > Streptophyta > Magnoliopsida > Fabales > Fabaceae > Gleditsia > Gleditsia sinensis. The sequence goes on from CM073473.1 coordinate 30,275,156, forward strand.
ATGTTTCCTTTTTCCACTTGTGTCTTCTTGTTTTTCTTCTTTCTTATTCCTCTTTTGGTGGTAAGGAACATATTTATGAAAATATTCATTATTTCTTCCTCGGCCACGTCCACGACTTCGGCCACGACCACGACCACATCCTCGTCCATTATTAATTATAGTCGCATTCACTTCAGAGAATGGAGCAGAACCAGTTGGACGAGCTTCATGGTTTTTCATTAACATCTCATTATTTTGTTCAGCCACAAGAAAGCATGAAATCAATTGTGAGTATTTTTCAAATCCTTTTTCTCGATATTGCTGCTGTAGGAGCACATTCAAGGCATGAAAAGTAGAGAAAGTTTTCTCTAACATATCCTTATCAGAAATTTCTTCCCCGCATAATTTTAATTGAGAGCTAATACGAAACATTGCGAAATTATACTCACTGACTGTTTTAAAATCTTGCAAACGTAAATGCATCTAGTCATAACGAGATTTTGGAAGAATAACAGTTTTTTGGTGGTCATACCTTTCTTTTAAATTTTTTCAAAGAACAAGTGGATATTTTATAGTAAGGTATTCAGATTTTAGTCCTTCGTGAAGGTGGTCACAAAGAAAGATCATCGCCTTAGCGCAATTTTACATTGATTCACCGTTTCCTTCTTTAATGGTGTCTCCAAGACCCATTACATCAAGATGAATTTTAGCATCTAGTATCCAAGATAAATAGTTCCTGTCCGAAATATCAAGAGCCACAAACTCAAGTTTTGTAAGATTTGACATGATTTTAAAATCAAATAAAATAAAACCAGTGAAAAATTTTCAAGCAAGTTATGAAAATCTTACCAATACAATATCTTCCTTGTGATTTGAAAACTAATAGTAAAGAGCAAATTCGTGCTGATAACGTACTGTAAATGAAATTTTACACAAGGAGAATATAGAATGTAAAGGCACTTAGAGAGAAATAATACATAGAGAACAAATATCCTTATTTACTTATTGCTTCATACAAGCCTCTATTTATAGACATACAAACATAAAAGAAAATAACTCAAAAGTCAAGAAGCATAAATAAGATTCAATGACTTTTAAGAGTTAAAAAAATAAAAAGACACTCATAATAATGAATGTATTTATAATATTTATTGTTTTGAGAGTTGAAAAATTAAATAGATATCTATAATAATAGATGATTTCATAACAATTCAAAAAAATTTAAAAATTAATCTTTTACGTTTTGAGTGTGAAAAAAAGGTAAGTGTACATATCACAACACAATCGCTAATTAATGAAGCAACGTGTGAGTTAGATAGTCGTGAATTAGAATTTTTTTAATTTTTTAATTTAAGATTTAGAGGGATTTGAACTTACGCCATCTGATTTGGAGAGACACCAAATTCACCATTGAACCAAATAAGAAAAAATCAAATTTTTTTAGTACCAATAATTTGATTATTGACATTCATGATTATTCTTCTACAAGGAGGCAATTAATATAGCAAGGGTTGGTTTAGTTTAAAAAAATATTTTCTATTCTTTATTTTTTTTAAATAATTTTTATTTTCATCATTTTATAATTACATAAATAATAAAAAATTGTTTATACACATTATAATAAATTCAGATTAATTGTAAAAATGACATAACTACAATATTAAAAATTTTGAAAAGGTTTTTTTGATAGTTTTATATTTTTGTCCACTTTCAAAAATATTTATAAAAATTTATAAATACAATTTCATGTACGTTTTCAATTTTCAATCAAAATGAAACCTACTAATCAGGCTCTAATATTTGGATCCCCCATTTCAAGTTTTTGGATATATTTGATAATTGAATTTAATGCTTAAATATCATATTTCAGCAAAATTATTAAAATGTAATAACACTCAAAATCTCCTAATGTATCACATTTCAGAAAACTTGTTTTTTTCTTGGCCTTAAATTTCAGAATACGTGTTATACAAATTTATTTATGTTATCAATTTTTTTTATTGTCTAAAAGTATGAAAATTCTAGAAGAAAAGACTGAAAATGTTTTTTAAAAAAATTTCTGTTTTCATCAATTTTAAGAAAAATTTTGAGAAATATTTTTGTCTAAAGTTTTCTATTAAAATAAAATCAGAAAACAAGAAAAAACAAACAAACCCTTACATATCTCAAAATGTTACATATCACCACTTGTTCATATTAACACAGGTATATCTTGGAGCATCTTATAACTTGGTATACTGTACCAGAGTATTCAAGATATTAAAAAAAATCTAAAATACTAGTATACTAAACGTCTTCTTTATATATATTATTAAAAAAGATTAAAATTTTACTATACTGTGAAAGAAAACAAAATTAACTTTATGATATTTTATAAATTATTACTCATTAATGCATGAATCATACTTCATAACTTTTAGAGAATTATTTTAAATTGTTAAGAATTTAGTAAATGTTAAATAAGATTACTAGAGTAAGAATGATAGTTTTAATGTATCATAGTTTTAAATTTAAATTTAGATCAAATTATTATTTTCATCCTTGAAAGAAACTAATATCATTAGTTTGATCCTTTAAAAATATTTTTCATTATTTAAATTTTAAATTTTAAATTTTTAAAAAATACATTATTTTAAATTCTTGACATTAAATCTGATAAGAAAACACTAATAAAATTATTCACATAAATTAAAAACAGTAGCGGTTAACACTCCACATTAAAAAATAGTTTATGTGAATAGCTCTCTCAACATAATTCTTAACAAACCTGATGTCAAAGATTAAATTGATATATTTTTTTAAAAGTTAATATCAAAATAATGACAAATATTTTTGAAACATCCAACTAATTGCACTTATTTTTTTCAAAGACCAAAATGATAATTTCCTCTAAATCTTATTTTCACCCAAATGTAAAATGTTTTAGAAATGGAAGATATATAGTCACGTTCGGTCCATTTTGTAATTCATACTACTAAAATAAAATACCTGTCATTGGTAAATCATAATATATCCAACACAAACATTAAATTATGAATGGGTTAGATCACCAAAGCAAAAACAAAAAAGTATGGCCAATTATAAACTGGGATATTGGGTAGCAACTAGCAAATGGTTTTACTTATTCAACTCAGGCGGGCGCTTACGTTATACAAAGTGTTTGATACTTTCCTGGATGACCATATTTTATTAAAAAAGGTTATGATTTAAAAAAAGAAGGAAGGGTTCTAATATTATAGACTTTTTGGTTGATGCACCTAATTTTTTTATTTACATGAATATTCCTATATTATTTCGATATAGAACTAATATTGAAGTTTGAACATTTAACATTATATAAGCTTTTCAACTATTAAAATTAAATTTATTAATTATTTGAGTTACAAATACGTGAGATGGATAAAGTTAAGTTGATTAATTACTACATTCTTGATTTTTTTTACTTTCATTTAATGTACATTACCATTAAAAAAAATTTATAAGATTGAGTTCACATTTGATGGGCAGATCATAGACATAATACAAATATTTGTAATGTATCTTTGGCCTTACTTGTAACTGAAAAATAATAAATAATTTCCCATGTTATGTAAGGATGCGACATTCTAAGTTGTTCACAACCCTAATTGCAGTCTGAGATAGATGTAAAAGATGGGCTTGTTCCTATTTCATTATTTATTAGATCATCTTTTTATTTATTTTTAATTGTAGTGGATGATGTTAAAAGTTATATATATAAATATAAAATTTAAGAGATACATAAATTATTTTAACTTGAAAATAAGGTGTAACTTTGTTTATTAATTGAGAGAAAGTACATTTTACTATTTCGAAACAGATTAATTTTTTATTTTGTAGATATATGTGATGTGTTGTCTTTTGTGTTAGGATTGATAATATCCAATAATTTTGTATTTTTAGTTTAAAATGAATGTGTATTTAATTAGAGTTATTAAGATAAACTCTCTACCTTTAAATTTTATAGAATTTACATTCTACTGTTTATTTTTATAAACGAAATCAAATTACTTTTGATAAAAGATAGGAACAAATAATAATTTTTCAATTCAACGGATAATTCAAGGTAAGATTAGAGAATTAAAAAAAAAATTTATACTCTAATTTCAAAAAACTTATAAAATTTAATATATAATGAACCCAAATATATATTACATATTGGTCTTTAGATTGGTTAAGAAAATTATAAATTATAATTAAAAAAAATTAATAAATCAAATTGAACAAAAACATCTCTCCAATAATGAAAATTAAATTAAATCAAATGAGAGGACATTGACCGGGTAAGACCAACGTCATGTTGAGTATAAGGGGGACTATGTGTCTGTTAATGAGTATTGTATTAGTAGTTTAATTCAATGGTTTATTGTTAATTATTTCCCTCTAATTGTTGCTATTGTGCAAGTATAGGAGGGAAAGGGATAATTGTGTGCAGCAGCCCAACATTTATGGAGGCCTAAAATAAATTTTAAAATAAGATATTTTTAAAATAAATAATAAAATTTTATTAAAATTATTATATTTTTATTTAAAATTTATTTTTTGTATTTTTTGAGATGTAAAATTATTTATTAAATTATTATAATCAATTTTATTTAATAATTTTTTTCAATCGATAATAAAATTAGTCTACTTAATTTTTATTGAGACATTATTGATTTTAAATAAAATTTTATTAATTTTAGTTTTAAAATTTTTATTTTTATCGAAACAAAAGTTACGAAAATCGTTAGAAAAGTAATAAATTTTATTATATAATTAAGTATATTAATTGGTGTATTATTTTTACTTGTATAATTTTTTAAAAAAATTTTAGTTTAGTAAATAAATTTAATCTATCAATATAAGAGTTTTCATTATATTTTAATAAATTTTTAAAATTAAAATAATTTTTTTAAAATTTTTATTATTCAACGAATTTATTTAAGTATGTCAATTGATGTATCATTTTTTATTTATATAGTTTTTCTTAAAATTTTTAATTTTATAAATAAATCTAATCCATTAATATGAGAGTTGTCATTATATTTTAATGAAAATTTAAGGTTAAGACAATTTTTTAAAAAAATTTCATTATTTAATAAATTTAATTTCTCAATGTTATTTTATTATCAAACCTATTTTTTTTTGACAGGTTTAAAATTCTAACTTTATTAGATTCACCCTTAATCTGGCCCTAAGCTCCTTTACAAATATATTCGTGATTGATTTATCAAAAGCGACTAACAACCCAAGAAGAGATTAAATATTTAAATACTAAAAAATAATAGTTAAAAATTAGAATCGTTCAAATATTCAAAAGAGAATTAGTTTTACAGTAATATTTTTTAAATATTTTTAATTTTCATAAAAAAAATCAATTTACAAATATTATGATTTTTTTTCTAGTGTTAATTTTTAACACCAAAATCTATAAATTTATGTTTAGTTATTTTTTTAATCATTTTTTCTATTTACATTTTAAAGGTCATAATTGCTTTTAGAAAAGCACAAGAGCTACTTTTAAAATAAGTTGTGAGTGTTATGCATTTAAAATATAATAAAAAAATAACATTTATATTTTCATTGAATTTGAAAATATATCCTAATTATATTTTTATTAAGTTTTTTTCTACTATCACCTATATATATCTCCTTTTCTTTTTTTATTATTTTATTTTCTCACCAAAACACAAATTAGTATCATATTTTCCTAAAGCACCAAGCGCCTAATGCATTTTGGGCTACAAAGGATGCCTCAAGGCCTGAGAGTATGGTTTATGGAGTAGGGAAAGTAAAATTGACCTCAATCAAAGATACTGTGTCGTGTGAGTTAACTTTATTGGCATCATTTTCTACTTTTATTAAATGATGCATGTAATTAATTTTTAATTTAATGTATATATATTGAAGAAATATTTTTTACATATAAAATAATTATTGTTCATTCTTTTTCACATCAAATACAAACAGAATAAAATTAGGATACATACCAATCATAATAGCTTCTAAAACCTTCAAGAAGTAAGCCTACATCTAAAATTACTATTAAGACTCTCTATTATAGATTTAATGCCTAATATTTGATCACATATGGCTTGGAGGAGGCGACCAAATGGAAAAGGAACATGTTCAACTATTTTTTCCCAATCAAAGTTTGTTGGTTGCATTGAACAAATTTCTTCTGCTTACTTAGATGATTTGTCTCATTTCTCTAATGATATAGGCAATATGAGATAAACGTGATGGATTCCAACATCATTATCTTTCTAATCTTTATCTTATTGCTTAACTTATTTTGCATTTTGAGCCATTGATTGACAGGTGAAGGGGATAACATCTTCACATAGAGATTAGTCGAAATTAAACCAAACTATGTGGCTTTGAGAGTATGAAGTTCAAATATAGGGTTTTATGAGAATAATTGTATAATTCTCTTATTGAATTATAGATAGGTTACAGGAAATATATATACATAGAGAATCAGTGAGAGTCCTAATAAATTTGATTAAAATATCTATCCTAACTACTGCAAGATAAGTTATATCTAATTTGAATTCAAATTCATAGGGATAATAAAAAAATCAGAAAGAAAAACAATTACAACAAATTTTATAGATAAAACAGACTCCCCTATCTTTACGTCTTGTATTATTCTACACTCCCCTTCAAGTTAGGCCATAGATGTTGTACATGCATAGTTTGCTAGTTAGATATTCAAAATTAGTTCGAAGAAGTGCTTTAGTTAGTATATCATCAATATATGATTCTATAGGAGTATAAACTAGCTGAATAATTGACTTATCAATCTTTTTTGCAATAAAATGCCAATCTATCTCAATGTGCTTTGTCCTATCATAATGAACTAGTTTCTTTGCAATGCTAATGGTAGCTTAATTATTACAGAACATCTTAATAGATTTCTCAGTAATGATTCTCAATTCACTCAATAGTCTTTGTATTTATATTTCTTCACAAATACCGAGAGTTAAAGATCTAAATTCTACTTTTGTACTATTTCTAGATACCATATATTATTTCTTACTTTTTCACGTTACAAGATTTCTCCATACACAAGAATAATATCCTGAAGTAGATCTCATGTTAGTCATATTTCCAATCCAATTTGCATAAGAGAAAACTTTAATTTTCTTCTTATAAATTATCTCTCTTCTAGGGTTCATATATATTCAAGTATTTCAAAAATCTATTTACTGCTTCCATGTGTTATTCTATTGGATTGTTTATAAATTGACTCACAATTCTAATAAAAGAATCAATGTCAAGCCGTGTATGAGAGAGGTATGTGAGACTCCCTACATGTCTCAAATATCTCCTTGTATCCACTAGTGTAGTGTCTTGTCCATTTCCTAACTTTTTTGTTGATTCCATTGGAGTATCAACAGAATTACATTCAAGCATACATGTTTTCTTTCGTAAGTCTATGACATATTTGCTTTTGGAAACAAGTATTTCTTTCTTAGAATGAGTTACCTCCATTTCTAAAAAGTATTTTAGGTAGCTAAGGTATTTAATTTCAAATTCCTTGGCTAAATTACTTCATCTTTACTAATTCTTTCTCATCATTACCTGTTAAGATGATATCATCAACATATATTATTAGGATGATATCTTCTTTTCTGAAGAGAACTTCACAAATAATGTGTGGTTTGCTTGACATTAAGTATATCCTTATTTGATAACTGACTGTGTAAATCTACCAAACAATGCATGAGGTGATTGCTTAAAACTATACAAAGATTTCTAGAGTTTACATACCTTATTTTGATTATAGAAAGTTTCAAGGTCTAGTGGTATCTCCATATAAATTTCTTCGTCTAAATTGCTATTTAAGAATGTATTTTTAACATCTATTTAATGTAATGGCCAATCTAAGTTTGTTGAAAGTGAAAAAAGGACTTGAACAATATTAAATTTAGCCACTGGTGCAAATGTTTCTTGATAATCTATCTCATAAGATTGAGTAAAACCTCTGGTAACTAATCATACTTTCAATATACCAATACTCCCATCAGACTTGTGTTTAATTGTGAAAATCCACTTAAATCCCACTAGTTTCTTTCTTAGAGGAATGTCAATGTGCCATTTTTTTCCAAAGCTTAGATTTATTCACTAACTTCATTTTTCCATTCTGAATACTTGAAAGACTCTTGAATAGAATTAAGAATCTGTATCTTGTCAAGTTTTGTAACAAAGGCTCAATAGGGTGGTGATAAACCATCGTATGAAATAAATTTACTGATAGATGTTCTGTATAAGATCTAACACCCTTTCTTGAAGCAATGAGAATATTTAAGTTATCTACCAGTGGTACTATATAAGTAATTTCCTTACTTAAGTGACTTTGAGTAGGATTTAGACTCGGCTGAGAGTCTTGGTCATGTGTGAAAGATATTGCCTGCTCTATTGTCCTCTCGAGCTTTCTTCTCCTAGTATAGATATGTATCTTATCACTTGTAGTTTGTGATGGGTCTAAAGCTAGAGTTTAAGTTGGTGCATTAGGATAATGGGACTCGGGTTCAGGTTTAGGGTGTTGAATATATTTTTTGTGTATAGAGGGTGTAGGTGCAATAGTATTCTCTGTTTATGGTGCAGAATGGTGTAGGAGATTTTTCCAAAGAAGATATGAATTCATATTCTCCCATTACATATTAGTTTTGGTGTAGTATTCTTGATGTTCAAAGAATGATACATCTATAGAGTTATATGTCTTTTTTGTGATTGGAGAGTAACATTTATATTCCTTTTAGTATGAGAAATATCTTATAAAAATACACTTGATTGCTTTAGGATATAGTTTGCTACAGTGTTGTTAGTGTATATGGATAAAAACTGAGCATCCAAAGATTTTAGGGATAAGGGATGAGATAATTTTTGTATGTAGGAAGGTCTAGAGTAGGTTTTGGTAAGGACTTTGAAATTTAAGGGTTCCAGATAACATCCTATTGATGAGGTATATAGTTGTAAGGATGGCTTCCCCCTAAAAGTGTTTTGGGACATTCGTAGATAATATAAAGGATCTTGCTACTTCTAATAAATGTCTAATTTTTCTTTTGGCAAGGCCATTTTGTTGAGAGTCTCAACACATGAAATTAGGAAGACATTCCTTTAGCTAGAAAGAAATTCCCAAAGTATTACTAAAGTATTCTTTGGCATTTTCGATTTTAAAGAATTGAATTTTAGTGTTAAATTGTGTTTGAATCATGTAGCTGAAGTTTTGAAAGATTTGTGCGATTTCTTATTTTTCTTTCATTAGGAAAACTTGTGTTAATATAATATGATTCTCAACAAAAGAGACAAACCATTGTGCTCTTGATATATTCTTTACCCGTGAAGGTCCCCATACATCGCCATGAATTAAAAAAAATATGTGGGATGGTGTGTAGGGATGACTAAGAGAGCTACTATAGGAATGCTTTGCAAACTCACATATTTCACATTTGATAAATTTTAAACTTTTATTGATAAATAAAAATGGAAACATTTTTCAAGGTGCATAAAATTTGGATAGCCAAGACGGTAATGCCATAACATGATTTTCTTATCTTTGCTTACATCAAAATTTAAATTGGACCGATATTTAAAAAAAACCCACTACTAACATCATGGGTTTTTCTGACTAGAGGATTATTATCCTTGAAAATATAAAGTCCAGTATTGCCAATCATCTTCCTTGAATTCAACTCTTGAAATTCACACAGATTTGAAGAAAAATTAGCTTTATAGTGAAGATCATAAGTTAATTTGCTGATAGAGAGTAAATTATAGTTTAAACTAAGAACATGTAATACAGATTTAAGACTTAAGGCATTTGTAATTCTTATTGAATCAATTCTAGAAACTTTAGATAAAGACCCATTAGCTATTCAAACCATACAATTTTCAATACATGGAAAATATTTATAGAACAAGGTATTATCTTTGATTATATGATCAGAAGCTCCTAAGTCGACAATTCAGAAATTCAAGTATAATTTATTAACCGTAAGAGCATTCAAAAAATTACCTTTTTATGCCACCATGCCTATACCTGAGTTATTACCCTGTGATGGCACATGTTGGCTAAAATGTTTCTGTAGCATGTCAATTTATTTTTTGCTGAAATGGTTGGATTCAGAAGTAAGGCACTTATCTTTTATGATAACAACATTATGGGCATGGTTTTTTTGAGATTTGGATGGCTTCTAGTTAGATGGTTTTTCATGAATTTTCAAACAAGTGTTCTTTGAGTCCCTATTTTTTGTAGTGATTCTCCCTTTTTTTTTATAATTGTTAGGATTGGGATGAGTTCCTTTCACAATAAAGGTTGAATCTTTGGATATGACAGAATTTTAAACTCCTAGCATCACCCTTTTTCTACTTTCCTCACAATGTACCTTTGAAAAAGCTTCACACAAACTGGAAAGGGTTTAGGCCCCATTACCCTCTTACCTCATCTAGGTTCTTATTAAGACCAAGCAGAAATTGAAATGTACATTCTTGCTTCATAATGTTTTCTGTAAATTGCATTATTTTTTGGGCACTTCTCGGTGTGCACTTAAAATGTTCAATTGCTACCAATAATAGTAGAGGTTGTTGAAATATTGAGTCATAGTCAATTTCTCCTATTGAAGGTCATGTAAGGTGGCTTCAATTTGAAATTTTTTTAAAGTATTATCAGAACTTGAGTAAGTCTCCTTTACTGCATCCCTTATTTCTTTTATAGTCCCATAGAGTAGGAAATTTTTTCTTATATCATTGTCCATCGAGTTAATCAATCAAGACATTACCATGTGATTCTTAGTTTTTCATATTTGATATTTAGGATCTGTCTTATCAGGTGCAGTAATTTCACCTGTGAGGTATTTATCTTTACCTTTCCTGCAAACATATATTATCACATATTGGGATCACTAGAGATAATTGTGTCCATTGAGTTTATGCCCGGTCATGACTAGGGAAGGATTTTTGGTTCCTCTATGGTTGCTCATTGAGAGGACAATTTTTGGGTTAGAGGAGTTGTATTATTTTAGCAGATATGGTGTTATCCAGAGAGTAGGATTTACCTATAAGAATAGAAGCAGAAGAGTGTGATGCTTTGCTTATAAGAACATAAGCAGATGAGTGGGACGTAAGTTGGTGAGTAGTGTGACATAGACTATGTTTCCAAGAACAGGAGTAGAGGAGTGCGTTGTGACACAAATATGTGTCTTGTCGCGTTTAGAGCAGAGATGATGGAGACAAAAGTATAGAGGCAGCATTGCGCAGTGGTCTAGGAAATGTAACGGAGTAGTCGCTATGGTTTAGGACGCTTAGTAGAGTTGTTGCAATGTGCTCTGTTTCATGAAGAAGTCTCTTACGTTGCTGTAAGCTCTGATACCATGTGGTTTTATGAATATAATTGTGTAATTCTCTTATTGAATTATAAATATGTTACAGGAAATATATATACATAGAGAAACAGTTAGAATCTTAACAAATTTGGTTAAAATCTCTATCCTAACTACTGGAAGATAAATTATATCTAATTTGAATTCAAACCTATAGGCATAACAACCAAATTAGAAAGAAACACAATTACAACAAATATTATAGATAAAATAGACTCCCTTATCTTTATGCCTTGTATTATTATACACTTCTACAATGCCATACCCTAAATGTTGGTTGTTATAAAAAATATAATTCATTTTTAATAAGTTCTCTCTTATAGGGAGATAATCATAGAATATTCTTTATAGGGATGAAACAGATTTTTGATATAATTGTAATATCCTTCTAAGCAACCAACTAAATTTCTGGTCTAACAAATATAAACTTTTGGAATGTTGACTAAGAAGAAGTTGATATCCCTTTATACTTATATGTTTATCTAAAATAGTTCCTTTCCAAAAAGTCGTATCTATTTCTATATATTCCTTGCACCTCGAAGCATATCACATCAACCACGCCTAACCCCCTTATAATCTAGATAATTTTTCAAATGTATTTAAGGTTTCTTGTAATAAAACATACTTATATTTACTAACTAGTTGTCTTTTATAATGAACTATCAAGGGACAACTAAGACCTTGACAGTTTCTACTGCTCTGAATTATGGTTTCTAAGTAGATTGTTTTGGGACAATCTCCTGAAACCTTAAAAGAAGGCAATAAGCGTCCTTGTGAACTTGTGTAGTGCATTTCCCATTATCCATTATTACATATGCTACATTTATATCACTAAGTCAAGAACGCTTAAGAATCTCCTATTATTGATCCCCCAGACGTCTTTTATTCCTTTCTTGGGTAATTCATTACAATTCGACTAATACCAAAGTACCTCTTCATTCTATTTTGTCGTTTTAGACACTACAATGTTGAGTTTTCTCTTTTTTGGATTCCTTCCTGAAAAACCTTCAATGATTTTATGTTTAATAGCTATCCCTTAGTCCTTGAATTTGGAAGACTATCTAAAAGTAAAATCAATATTGTCCACCTCCACTTGTCTATCCTCTTTCTTTCTTAACTTAATATATTGATGGCAAGATCTAGCTTTTGCTTTAGTAAATCTCTCCTAATTGATTGTGTTGAAGGTTCTAAGAATGCCATAACGTGCAGATCGAAAACTTCACCCAAATTATTTAAGAAGTCTTATTCATAGTGTAGAGGAGGAAAATCTATTATTGTGTATTAAGGGTTATGCATATTGAAAATAGCATTTGTTGTACAATTATGAGCTTTTCGATGGATTGCCTCTGCATGTTGGACAAAAAGTATTTGTGAAATTATGGAATATTTTTTTGTATTAAAACGATCCATAATCACTTATGTTTGTAACTCCAAAGTTTAATTAATCTGACTCTTGGACCAATCAGAAAATTCAGGGAGATGTCCTACTTTATCACATCTTTTACATATTTTAAAGACTCTTTCATAGAGACACTCAACCCGCATCTTTGAACCACTATCTAGCTCAAACCCTTGACTAGGGATTTCCATATGTCTACCATAACATGAACACACATGAAACTAATATTTCGAGGCATTCTTTCTTTCCAATCTATTTCTTTTACCTCCCCTAATAACGTACCTAAGCATTCTGCTATAGGAGATATTTGAAATTCAAGTGAAAGACCTCAAAATTGAATCCATATTTCAATAGTTACAAAAGATGTTACATAAGATAATATTCGATTTCCCCTTTATCAAGCTCAGTAAGACACTATCAATTACCCAAGGACAATTGTTTAACATGTATTTCTAGTCTTCATTTTATTCAAATTCCAAAACATAGTAGCTATTTTCCTTGCCCGCTACTTGAATTACAGCATAAACATTCCAATTTTCTCGAACGATCCTTAGTAATCTTTGAGGAGTGAAAGTTCGATTATCTAACATATAAGGAAACAAACACTTCCTCGATTCATTTCTATTAACATGTATAAGTGAAGGCATAGATTGTGTAAGAGAACCTTGACTAGTATATAGATTTACATGATTTATGTTTGTAGAGTTAGCTGTAGAGTTATCAGAGTAACCAATAATTAGAACAAAATGTAAATCTAGATAAAAGATAGAGGACAAACCAAATAATCCTTATTTCAAGGCTTTCCTCATTTTCAGCTTTCCTTCAAACTTCCCTAATAATTTAGATTTGAAGTTCTTGATTTAGCTAACTCACCAATATTCCTTCTTTTTCTTGATAACTCCATCAAAAACTTCAACTCTGACCCAAATTTCTAACTCACTTTCTCTTGACCAAAAGCTACTCAAATTTTACTTCCTCACGCTGAACTCAAAAATAGGGGTTTCAATAAGATATATTGCAACATAAATTGTGATGTTCGATTTGAAGAACTAAAGGTACATAAGGTACATGGCTTGCTTGTACGAGAATTACGGAGGACAAATTTTGGCAACTGAGGTTGGTATAGAGTGCAATTCTCTTAAAATCAAAAGCCTAGGTGAGCAGTGGTGTTTTCATGAAAGGAACTCTAATTTAACATTGGAAGACTCAGATTGGATAGGCTAGTCAGATCGAAAAACTGAGAACCGTTCCACCTATCGGTCCAGTTAAACCCCCAAAACCAATGTGATAAAAAATCAACGAATTGGAAAAAAAAAATAAAAAAAATGGTCAAAATAAGTCAAAAATTGGTGAACTGAAACAATTTAAATGATTTACTTTTTTTTCTTTTATTAAATTACACTATTTGATTTTTTTTTTAATTTTTTTAACTCAAACAATGTCATTATATCTAATTCTTAATATTAATTATAATTACATATACATTTTAATTTTTTTTGTGATGAAAAATAATGTTATAATGATTATTATTGACTACTTTTTATTATATCATGTAAAAGTATAGATTTTTTTATATGTAATAAAGTTATTAATAAAATTTTAAATGTATTAATATGTAATATTTGATTATTTATATTTTAGATGATTTATTTAATTAATTTTTATATATTAAAATTATAATATATCATATTTTATAATATAATAAATTATAAAAATATATTATATATTTTACTATCAGTTCGATCCTCGATCGACCAAAATTGAACTAATAAACCATGAATTGTTCTTTTCAATAATAGTTATAGCAAAATGAAGTTATTTTAGGTACATAATGTATAATGTTTATTCTCACTTTACATGTTTATAACAAATTTTAAACATTATTAATGTAATGCTTTGTGGACCAATTAAATTCATAAATGTGACTTTGATAAAATTTTCATCAAATATTATTTTAAAACCATTTAAATGGCAACTTTTCAAAGCATTTATAATACATTAACTTTTGAAAAGTCACAAAATTCTCAAAGTACATCAAACAAATGCATGTGCATACAAACATACATACGTACAACACGGAAACATATACACACGCATTTTTGCACTTTTGCATTTATCTTAGTTTATTAGTCGTGCTACGCATGGTTGGTTTATCTTTTATTGAATTTTTAATGAATTAATTTAAGCATGAATTGTTCACCTTTAACCTTATTAAAAAAAAAAAAATTTAATTGAGGTACGTAAATTAACTTAATGCCACCTGACCAAAATATTAAAAAAAAGTGTGTTAAGATGTGGTTACTCTTTTTTTTTGGTTGAAAAAAATTAACAGGAAAGATAAATTACTCTAATATCACTAATTATGGTGTTAATGGCATGTTTGAAATTTTAAAGAAGCTGAAAAATGTTCAATTTAAAACATTACCTCTAAATTTTTTTTATCTTTTTAAAAGAGAGTATTCAACTAGCCTCTTGATATTATGAGATCTCTTTGACCATCAAATATGATTAGTAGTCAAAAGGGAAATTCAAACATTAATTGCACATTAAACACATAAAGTCTTGAGATAAATCTCTTTAAACAACTAACACACCTCTTTTCATCTTAGCTGAAAGATTTGATGTGAGGAATTTGATATTCATAGTTCTTTGTCCAATAACCCTAATGTGTACAGCTCATTTATAAATGAAAAAGGCATGTTAATTAAACAATTGATCAAAATCTAATAAAAAAGAGGCAATTTGGAATTAATTAAAATGTTGATACTAACCAATTTTTTATGCTAGTTTAGATATTACAAAAAATTAATTCAAAAGAAAACTTGCTGAATGCAATTTGCTAATAACACGTATTTGACCAAATTATCAATTATCCTCCTAATGATGCTACAAAAGAAACTGCAAGTGCAAGGTTGCAGACAGTGTTCGTTTGGGACTAGACACACGCAAAAGGAGCAAATCACAAATTTAAGAGTGGAGTTTAAAGATAAACGAAAGATGAAGGAAGAAAGATTTTCTATTATCCTAAACAAGGCTAATTATTAAGAACTGTGAACTAAGTAAAGATTATTTTGTATCCTTAACGTTAGATTTAATGTCCATTAGTTATTGGAATGGAGAAATTAACATTTTATTTTTAAGAAGTTCGCCTATAAATTTCATACATTATTCTTAAGTATAACTTAAGTTTTAATTTAATTTTTTAAATTTTAATTTATGAAAATAATTTGATTGTTACAATTATAATAAAGTTATTATTTTATCTATTTTTTACACGTATCAAAAATTGAAAATACAAATTTGAATGATCAGGATCTATTTTAACTATTTTATTTTAGAAGCTAATGATTTTGCACAACTCTAAGTATGGTTACATCATAGCAAATATGGTACATATAAAACTTGTGGTGGCCACTACCCGCTTAATACTTTTTAAAATTGATTGAGGCTTAAAATAAATATAAAAAATAAAATATTTAAAAAAAATTATTAAAATAAATAATAATAAAAAATTAAAATTTAAAACTCTAATTTTACTAATTTTACTATTGGGCCGACCCTGTTGGTGGCAAAGAACAAAAATGGGACCTATGTGCTAATTGTGTGGTTTCCACTATGGCACTGACCACCATAAATCAAAATTTTGCAATCATGGGACGTATCGATATTAATTTTATTTATTTACTTTTAAATATACAAGAACAAAGAGAGTAGGATATTTTAAGGCGCGAATTCCTTACATTATTCACTCTTTTATAGAACGAACTCTTGCCTTAAATTTTTGTTTGGATGAAAAATTGAGAAATTAAGATTCACAAAAAATTCATATAATGAAAAACAATTAATTGATAAAAAATAATTTGCACAATCATTTATTTACAAATGAATAAATAAAATTGTAAAAAATTTCCCAACCTCTCGAAGGAACTCCACTGATAGTGACTTCTAGTGCTACAACTTGGCCTTCGACTTTTTCATCTCAATTTTTTTTTTCAACAGGTTGTTCTTACTCTATCATATTATTGTCTTCAATTATAATATTTCTAGTAGGCGACTAAAATGGAAGAATCATATAGTATAGTGTCATGAATCCAGAAAACTGCCCGTGAGATGATCCTTCCCCTTGAGTCGCAATATTGTACCATGTTGCAAACGTTGACGAGTCAACGAATAAATCTATGAACGATCTTGTTCAGGTTGTGGCACCAGTGTATAATAACTACACCCAACCCGACCTGATCATAACTTGACTAAAATAGTGTTATAGTCAATGTCCTAACCACTTCCAAAATGTGGTATTGAAGAGCCGGTTCTTCATCAATATATGGCACCGGGTCTCCGTTGTCGCATCAGCCTACCAGATTTCCTTTCTTGCTTCGGTTAGGACACAAGGACTGATGGGCTAGGCATGGCCTGTGTCGAAAGTGCAGGTTTTGGGAAGACAGTCCATGTTTTCCACATATTGAGTCCGAGCTAGCTTGTTAGTATCTTCTACCAGATCCTTAACAATCTCAACCTAAGTTTAAAAAAAGAAAGCATCAATGCAAAATGAATCAATAAAATGTATGTGAATGAAAATAATGCAAGCAACCTATATTTGGAACATACCGCATATGGCCCTCTATCAAAAGAGATTCACTCTCTGGTAATGCGTCAGTACCATTCCATGCATGTTGAATTGTGCTCCAGGTAACCCTCAAATTGTTGTCCTTGTTGGACTAACTCCAGTTAATATGTCCACAATTCAATGTACCCAAAATGCTTAATGGACCAATCTACATCTATCTTGCCTGTAAGAACTATGATGTGATGTTAATTGATGTCAACCGGATGCTGCGATTTTATACATTTGAATCCAAACTGATGCATGCTTCATTTCTAGCTAATGCCACTCAATTATGTGAAAACAAATGAGGGTTACCCATATTGTCCACACAAGGCTTCGTTGTAGGTAGTAATTAGTATAATATGCATTACCTTGAGTCACTTGTACGGCTCTTACACAATTTGACAATAGCAATGGAAACTATTAGTAAATATAATTAAATACAATGGAAAAAGATAAGTTTATTTAATATAATTAAATGCAATGGAATAAATATTATTAAACATAATTAAGTGTTTGGCACTTGCTTCTTTAGACACTCCAATTCATGCCCGTACACCTAGATTTTGTGCTTAAAAAAGTTATGCTCCAGTGGAGTAGTCTACCTTTTTCAAAAGATAAGTAATAAAACCGTCACGTGATAATGAAAAAAAAAACAACTTAAAGATTTCAGCATTACCACGCATACCTGTAGCCTAATGGTATGGGTACTAGGTAGATATCTAGTCGAGGATCGAGTTCAAAAACTTGACCAGGCGCTGTAATAGAGAATCAATCCCAAGCCCAAATTAAGCTGTAGCAATACTATACATTCACATATTTTCGCTCTCCTATAGTCAGTGTCTCCATACAACTCTCAGGATAAGTAAGCTAGTATGACCAAACCCCAGCTGTATGTGCCAATTTCACCCGGTGTTAGCTAGGAACGGAAGGAACATGAGGTGGAGTTGATTATTTGACTTCTCAGGGAACAACACACCACCTATCAAACCTAAGATGTGTGCACGTGCATAGTAAGGTAGCTCGTGCTCTAGAGTGTTGGTAGGAATTGTCCCAAAATGAGCACATAGCCATGTAAGACTCTATCTCTGAAAGGAATCTACAAACATAAAAAAGAAAAAGAGAGAAATAGAATGAATGAAAGAAGAGAGTACAATCGTTGTATTGCTTGAGAATGAGATACAATATATATAGAGCTAACCGGTTAGCTTAACAGCTATCATCCAGTTCAGTCACAATAACAAATAATGGGTTTCAGTTAACCCTAGATAGTCTACGTGTAGACAATACCTTCCCTTAAACTGACGGGACCTATTTGATTTTCTATCTCAATACCTTTCCTTAAACTGAGATATCCTATTTTGTCTTGCCTTAAACAATCATCAACCACTAACTTAATGCCCAATGATGTTATGAGAAAACAGAAGCGAGGTTTGGTTAGTAGTTTTGTGAGCAAATCAGGTAGTTGATGCTCAGAGTCAATGTGTTGCACGATTATTTCTTTTTGTTGCACCTTTTCCTTGACAAAGAATAGGTCCAGCTCAATATTCTTAGTCCTAGCATGGAGTATAGGGTTGATAGTCATTAGAACAATACTTCTGTTGTCACAAAAGACAGTGGGAGGAGCTGACAAAGGTACCTTTAACTCACTCAATAAAGAATTCATCCATGTTTGCTATAGTATTGGCAAGGCTACAATACTCGATTTTTGTACTGGATTGAGATACCACACTTTGTTTCTTGCATGACCAACTAATGAGATTTTTCCCAAAGAAGACACAAGAGCCATAGACATGCCTCCTATCTATTACGTCTGTTGCCCAATCTGCATTAGAATATCCCACAATTGCCAGTTGATTTGTTTTCTGTAGGTGTAACCCATAAGACAAGGAACCACACAGATACCGAAGTATTCTTTTGACAATTCTCCAATGAACCTCTGAAGGGTTGTGCATAAATTGACATACCTTGTTTACGCTAAATGATATCTCAGGTCTGATTATAGTGGCATATTGAAGTGCTCCCACTGTGGATCTATAAAGCAGAGGATCAAAGAATGACTCACTATTAGAGGGTACTATCTTCGCCATAAGAGTGGGAAGAGATTTAGCACATGTCATGTTTTCTTTGGCCAGTAGTTCTCTGATATATTTGTCTTGTGAGAGATGCATAGAGCCATCTTTAAGTTGTTTAATCTCAACACCCAAAAAATAGCTAACAAAACCAAGATCCTTCAAAACAAATTCTTGGTTCATGCCAGATATTAATTCTAAAATATATGATGGAGAGTTCCTGTGATTAAGATATCATCAACGTACACTAGTATGTATATAGTATGTTGTGGTGTGACTTTAATAAACAATGAGGAGTCACATTTGCTAGATTGAAAATGTAGTTTGTGTAGGGTGGAGGTGAGTTTGTCAAACCAGGCTCTAGGGACTTGCTTAAGGCCATAAAGAGCCTTCTTGAGTTTACATACTACTCTTCGATTAGGATGCTCAAAACTAGGTGGCTGATGCATAAAGACTTCTTCATGGAGATCCCCATTCAAAAACGCGTTGTTGACATCTAGCTAATGAATCTTCC
This sequence comes from Gleditsia sinensis, assembly GCA_037074535.1. Lineage (NCBI taxonomy): Eukaryota > Viridiplantae > Streptophyta > Magnoliopsida > Fabales > Fabaceae > Gleditsia > Gleditsia sinensis. Next base: position 30,295,113 of record CM073473.1, read on the forward strand.
AGCATGAGTGAGAGCTAAGGTGAGTATTATTCTAATAGTGGAAGGCTTCTTTACAGGGCTGAAAGTTTAAGAGTAATCCCATCCTTCTTGTTGATGAAAGCCTTTTGCAACTAACATCGCTTTATATTTTTGGAGAGTCTTATATGCATTTTTCTTTACCTTAAACACCCATTTGCAGCCGATCTGAGACTTGTCTGGAGGTAATTCGACCAAATCTCAAGTGCCATTTCGTTGAAGGGCTGAGTACTCATCTAGCATAGCAGATTTCCATTTTGGAATATTTAGTGCTTCTGTCATTGTTTTTGGTTCTTCTTGAACTAGGAATGCTTTTGATTTGAAAACCCCTGATCTTCCTCTTGTCATCATGGGATGAGTGGGTGCCAATGGAGGCTGTGAGAATAAAATAGGATATGGATATGCAATAGCTGATTGTGTTGAGCTAGAATCTAAACCAGTATGGGTAACAAGTTCAGCAACAACATTTGAGGTACTGGTGCTAGGACTGTGTGTAATGCTTTGAGTTGTATTGTGAGAAACAGTTCCTTTTGCAAGTCGTGGAGGATAACCCTGAACTGATTGTGAAGATGTCTTGGATGGCTGAGGTGACTCTTTCATGACTTCTTTAAAAAGGAATTTTGCTTCGTTAAAGGTTACATCTCTGCATATGTAGATTTTTCCTTTTGGATTCATACATTTGTATCCTTTATGTTTTGGGCTATAGCCTAAGAAGACACATTCTTCTAATTTGAAAGATAGTTTGTGTTGCATGTATGGTTTAAGCAGAAGAAAGCAATTGCATCCAAAGGTTCTTAAAGTAGAATAATCAGGTATTTTGAAAAAAAGAAACTCATATGGTGTCTTACCACTCAAAACCGGTGTTGACAAGCTGTTGATAAGGTGGACTGCAGTGTAGAAGGCTTCAGTCCAGTACTTCAATGGAAGTAAAGCATAAGCTAGCAAGGTCAGCCTGTCTCAGTGATGTGCCTGTGTTTTCTTTCCACTATGCCATTATGTTCATGCATGTGATGGCAACTGAACTTGTGAATAATGCCTTGTTTAGAAAGAATGAGTGTAAATGATCGAAATTCTCCTCCACCATCCGATTGTAAGCATTTTATTTTATATCCAAGCTATAATTCTGCCATAGCTTTGAATTTCATGAATGCATCTAGAGCCTCAAACTTATGTTTAAGCATAGCAATCTAGGTATATCTTGCGCATGCATCTACAAATGATATGTAATACAAATGATTGCCAATTGATTTGATGGGTGCTAGACCCCATAGATCAGTGTAGACAAGTTGTAATGGTTGATGGTAAACCGAAGTAGATGGAGGAAAAGGTGTTTTGTGGCTTTTACTCAGACAGTAGGCAGAACAGAAATCAAGTATTTTATTGTCAGTAGTAATATTACATGTCTTGAGTAAAGATATGACAGTTTGTTTGGAAGGATGACCAAGCCTTCTATGCCACACAAAAAACGAAGATACAGCCTTATTATTACACTCTCCAGTAGAGATTTTACAGACTTTATTATAGGAAATTTGTTTACTGGATTCTACTGCTTGATTACGATGGTCTCAAAGATGTGAGAGCTTGAAGTCTTCAAAGGCATAGAGTCCACCTTCAATCTTCCCTTCCAAAAGAACCTCCTTGGTGTCCTGAGCCTTTACGCAGTAAAAGTCTGGATGAAACTCATAAAAACACACCATTGTCTTCGGAAAATCTTGACACACTCAACAAATTCTTTGTGATAGTTGGCACACGCAATAGATTTTTCAAGTAAAGCTGTGAATTAGTAATAGAAGACTACACTTTAGACGATCCTACATGTTTTATATACAAACTTGCCCCATTCACAACTTGAACTTGTTCTAATCCATGATAATCAGTCTTGTGCATGAGGTTGTTGGAATTTGATGTTATATAATTGGTAGCTCCAGAATCTAGATACCAATTGTCATCTTCCACCATTTCTAGAGTTGCCATCATTGCAGCTATTTGTCCATGAGGTCTGGAAGGCTGAGTTTGAGCACTTGTAGTATTATTATTGCTGAACCCCTAGCAATTCCACACATAGTGACCAGTCTTGTTGTATAACTGGCAAACTAGTAGAGACCTTCCAGAATTAAATCGTCCTCCTCTGGCTCTGTCTTTGCCTTGATAACCTCTACGTTGAAAGCTTAAAAACTATCCTACTCGAAAATTATTTGGACCTCTATTACCTGGTATATTTCTTGTTTGTGCAGTATTCATAGAGATGGTTTCAGTGTTTTCCAAATGCTTCTCAAATCTTGCTTCTTGTGCTAGCAGTAATGACTCCACATCTCTTACTGTATATGGATCAAGACGAGTAGAAATGCAAGTAATGAACCCATCATAATCTAAAGACAAACCTTCAAAGATAGCTTCCAAATGATCATTTGAGGTTAACAAAAAACCTACTGCTGCAAGCGCATATACTATACTTTTTATCTTTAAAAGATAATCATTCATCGACATTCCATCTTTCTTAATTGATTTTAGCTTAATCTTGAGTTGATGTACCTTAGCACGAGTTTGAGAGGCAAAGAAAGTCTGGAGATACTCCCAAACTTGGTAGGTGAAGTCACAACCAACAATTCTGGTTAGCATGTTCTCTGTCATTGATGATAGAATCCAACACAGCAACAGTTAATCTTATTTCTTCCAATCAGAGTATTCATCACTAATTCTTTCGATTTCTTCATCACCACGATTTGCATAATGGCAGGTAGCCAGAAATGAATCTTTCCAAATCATTGCCATATATCACAGCAAGAACTTGTTATTTCCACAAGAGAAAATTATTCTTATTCAATCTGATCGAGATTTTGTGAGAGAATGTGACTAAATTTGTCTGCTCCATAATCAAGAGTCTTTCACGACTCTGATACCATGAAAGGAATTTATAAGCATTAGAAAGAAAGAGAGAGAAAGAGAATGAAAGAAAGAAGAGAGTATAATCATTGTATTGCTTGAGAATGAGATATAGTATATATAGAGCTAATCGGTTAGCTTAACAGCTATTGTCCAACTTAGTTACAATAATAGATAACGGGTTTCAGTTAACCCTAGCTAGTCTACGTGTATCTAATAATCTCTACCCTTGCAATGCTTTCCTATTTGGTGTTGCACCCAACAAATTTGTACATAGTTGTGCCCAGTCCGTACTGGTACTGTTCGTAATGGGAAGACCATCAATGCAAAGTCTCAACTACACCAAAATGTCTTAGAGTGTGATTATACATTTTCTCTGTAGATGAGAAAGGTGTGAGTTTAGGGATGCCACATCTTTACAAAGGTAGATACAAACGCTCAACCGATTTGAGACGTGGTAAACGTGAGATGCCTATAGAGTGGTGCTTATTACTTCAGTCCAAGAAACTAGAAGAATGAAAATTTGCCAAGACCATTATCAAACATTATCATGTGGATACATCACTAAGACCTATATATGGGAAAGTGTGAGGGTCTACTATACATTAGACTAGGCTGGTGAATTCATGTTAGAGTGGATCGTTATTGTCTCGATATACACCTCCATGGTTCCGATAGATTGCATATTGTTATAATAATTCAACATTCATTGAAACTCATTGTCATTGTTTAACTTGAAGTCTAAATACCACAAGAGGTTGGTATTTTTTGGACATCTATAAATTATTAAGAAACCACTTCATTTGTAGACATACAATCGTCACGAATAGACTTTAAAGTGAAACCATCAAGGGATTCAGTGACAGAAAGTAGCACACTAATGGTTTCAGTGACGACAAAATTTGTCATTGAAAGTACTTTTAGCGACAACCTATTTAAGTCGTCACTGAAAATACTTTCATTGACGACCTAGGTAAGTTGTCACTGAAATTGTTATAATTCATGGTTTCGGTGACGAGATAAGTCGTCACTAAAAGTTGTGTGCAAGTAGAGATTCAGTGATGAAAAAAGTTTTCACTGAATCTTCTATATTATTTTTTAATAATTATATTTACTTTAAAAACAAAAGCTTGTACTATGAAATAAAATAAGCAAAAAATTTAATGAAATCATATATATTAAAATAATTTCAACTACATCAAATATTTGTTGGTTAATAACTACCAAATATCAATTAAGAGAAAATAATACAAATAATATACTATCAACAAAGTAAAAACTATCAAGTCAATGGTTTTGTTGGAATTGCTGGTGTTACATTAGTTGTAGAACTTTATACAACACTCCTTGTTGGAGATATTGAAATTTTTTCCTGTCTATAACACACACACAAAAATTAATACTCAGCAAGTAATATAATAATTATGCAGTTAAGTAATTTTTAAGTATAAAAAAGTAACTAATAAGAAAAAGAAAATCATATACGCTGATTCAACATATACAAAGGATGTTGAATTTATCTCAACAATGTTCAAACTTCAAAACAAAAATGATAAATGACAAACATGAAAGAACAATAATCAGGAACAAAATAAATAATCCCATAGTTTGTATGTTCTTAATGCTTGACTCATTCTGCAAGAAATTATAAATTTTCCACAACTAGTATACATTTTTCATAGTGTGGATCCAAAAAGTATACAACAACAACAATTAAGCATTTTTCTCACTAGGTGGAGTCGGTTACATGGATCAAACGGCGCCACAATGGCCTATCATGAATGAGATCAAAAGATAGGTTATTAACTATTAAATTATTCTTAACAGTTTCACTTATTGTTTTCCTTGACTTTCCTCTACCTCTAATTATTGAACTCTCCTCCATCTGATCAACTCTTTTCACTAGGGCTTCTGCAGATTTTCTCCACACATGACCAAACCACCTTAAACGAGATTCAACCATTTTCTCCATAATAGGTACTACCCCAACCTTCTCTCTAATGCACTCATTTCTAATCAAATCTCTTCTGATGTGTCCATACATCCAGCGCAACATTTTCATCTCTGCAACGTTGAGTTTATCATCGTATTGTCTTTTAACTACTCAACATTCAATACCATACAATATAGCAGGTCTTATAGCCGTACAGTAGAATTTTCCTTTAACTTTGAGCAGTACTTTTTTATCACAAATGACACTTGAAACTTTTCTCCATTTCATCCATCCAACTTGAATCCTATAGTTTATGTTCTCTTTTACTTCGCCGTCATTTTGTATAATGGACCCAAGATATTTAAAACTTATAACTTGTTTTAATATATAGTCTCTAAGTTTTACATCTACATTCGTATTTGTTCGTCTCTTACTAAAAATACATTCCATATATTCTGTTTTATTTCTACTTATACAAAAACCATGTGTTTCTAAAACTTGTCTCCATGACTCTAACTTCATATTTATTTTCTCTTTCGATTCATCAATTAAGACTATATCATCTGCAAAAATCATACATTGATACTCCTCCCTAGATAGAGTATTTTCTTTATCTAGTAATATTTAATATTTTGTAAAAAAATATTGATACTATTAAGAGTTTTCTGCTTCAACAGCCAACTATCAGATCTTTCAATTTCTGGCAATATTGTTGAACAAGGTTGTTAGGGGACCAAGAAGTGAAGGAGTTATTTATTATTATTTTTAGTTGTGACCTTGATGTGACTAAGGAGTATTTTTGTACAAAAAAAAAACATTTTGTTTTGTTTTGGTATACAAATTTTGGGGTTTGAAATATCCTTCATTTGTCGAAGTAACTAGTAGAAAAAATTCAAATGGTAGAGGAATTGGTTTCTTTGGCATATCAATATAATGATGCTGTAGAAAGCTGTCTCGCCTCTGCTCAAGTATTCATGCAAACTATATCAGATAATATATTCCCTTATGTATCATGCATTTCACCTTTGCATTGACATATACGATCATGGGGCAACTATAGATGGACCTGGCTCCTCTAAAGTGCATACATTTTAAGCCTTAACTACAATTAATAGTTGGGATGATTATCAATTATTTAAAAAACATTATTCTGTTAAAACAGTAAATGATTTTTGCATTTATATACCTGTCAAATAATTCTCTCCGAGTGATATACTTCTATTAGGATCATCCTACTTTACTCATAAATATTCATTCACCAATTCAATCTCTTGAACTGTGCTTAGACACTTCACCTTCATTTTCTTTTTCCATGTTTCCCTTTTAAGTCACTTCTTAATTTTCATGTTAAATTCATTGGATCAGGTTCACTATTTGGGGTATAATAGTTCATGGTATAATTTAATAATGTCATGATTTCATAAGATGCATAGTATAATTCTAACCACCTTAGTGAAAGGACACTAAAAAAATGGAGACCTCCCAGGTTGAGCACGCAAGAACCATAAGAAATATAGTACCTTATTGATAACCTCCCAGTTTGGACACACAAAAACAACAAGAAATATAGTACCTTATTAGTATACTAATTTTGGCTGGTAAGCAAATAATATTCTGGAACTTTCCTAAACCATATTGTTCCCACTAGGACTCTAAAATTAAATAAGAGTTTGCTAGGAAAAGAATAGGCTTGTTAAGGGTTTTGGCCAGCAGGGGCTACATGAGATGGCTGGCATGAGGCCTGCAAAAGGACCTAGAAAGGAGTAGGACATGTGGAGGCTGTTAGAGAAATTATCTAGAAGGAATTAGTTAAGTTGGAGTTCATATAGAGGTCTGAGTGAGAGGAGTTAGGCAGAAATGCTCTCTGTTATGTGTTATTACTTTATATGGCTATCAGATTTTCTTTACACAAAGGACATTCTGCCCTTTATTTATCCACTGGGTTGAGTTTGATGAGTTATTTTTTAAGGGAGATCCTCAATTTCACTTATGCCATAAAGATGAAGATCTTTACAATGTTCACTTAATGTATAATAGAATCAATATTAGGTTATATCAGGAAATTGAGGCAGCAGAAAAGTTAGGAACAGAGTTCCTATTTCCACGGGACATCACGCATGAAGGAAATATGCCAGTACCCATTTCCAACAAAATAAATATGCCCTACGCACTAGTATGCTTGTGCATTAGGAGGAATTCCCTTAGCCGAGTCTACCCAACCCACTCTAATGCAGTCCCTACAGCCCTTAGTTGAGTCTACTTGTATGCTTATGCTTGTGCCACTACAGCCCCCCAAAATTAGCCCAAATGCAGAAGTAAAAAACCCAAAAACATCAATCCCAGCAGAAATATCAAAACCCCCAAACTGATTAAAAGGAATGTAAAAAATCGAAGGAGAGTTAGAGTACCTTGGACGCTTCAAGGTGGATTCTCCGGCAATGCACAACACGAAGCTGGAAATCCGAGCACCTTTCGCCCACGAAGGTACAAATCCGAGCACTTCTCTCTGGGAACTGGGACTAACTTCACAGATGGAGAAGTGAGGCTTCAGAGCTTGATTTCTTCTTCGCAGAGGCTTCTTCGCGAGAGAAGGAATAAACCCTTGTTCTGTCTTTTAATTTTAGCGGGACAGAACATCCCGCGTAAGTCAACTAATTTGGGATCAACTCACTTAGTTTTTCCATATCAGGGTCTTCCTAGGATTCTAAACCTTTTAGGCTGGGCACATGTAAGTGTCACTCTAAGACCATGTGCGTCACACTTGCCCTTTCAAATACACACAAGTAAGATAACTGTGACTCATTTTTTCCTACAAATTGTCTATACAATAACATATAAAGTAATATTTCTAAAATTGAATGATCATTCTAGCCACAAGATTTTTTAGTTCGAATTTTAATTAATTTCCTAACCCTAGTTATTATCTACAAAATCTTAAACTCTTAAATCACTATTTTTAATCAAATAAAAATTTAATAGTTTTGTGCAGAATCTACAACATAAAATAGACTTTATTTAAATAAATTTAAATTTTATATTTTCTACAAAATTCATATTTTATATATCGACTATCTGTTTCAAATTTTATTCATCACTAAGAAATTTTTAAAAATAATTACTTCTCTATAATCTTACACTAGATTTTTTTAAATAATCTTAAATTTAAAAAAAAAATTCCAGAATAAAAAAACATTACTTAAATTATACTGTTATTGTAAATACTACCTTTTTTTAACATGTTATTTGTATACACTTACATATTTCACAAATTTTACAACTATCCAAACCCTAAAAATATCAGGAAATCTAAAATGCATATTTCATAACTTTTAAAATTATTCGAATCATAAATACATTACCAAATCCTAACAAATTACCTTAATTTTTAATTATATATTAACAAGTTTTTTTTTACCAATTCTGCTGTTATGTTAAATAATACTTTTTGCAAATCCTTGTCATGTTTTTCATACACAATTTCATATTTCACAAATTTTAAAATTAATCTGATCATGAAAACATCACCAAATAATAACCAAATATCTTATATATAAATCACAACTAAATAATTTACCACACATTTCAATAAATATAAGGAGCATATATACTAATTATATATTCTAATTTTTTACATGAAAAAAAATATAAAAAGGTTCTAGTGTTATTATAAATTCAAAATTTTTAATTAATTATGAAATGTATTTCTTTTACCATAAATAATAAAAATTTAACTAAGTTACGATCTTCTTCATCACCAAAGAAATTACAAAATGCAAATTCTATATATCTACTAGATGTTTCAAATTTTATTCATCATATTAAAAATTAAAAATTCCTAATCTTTAACTCGAATTTTTTTTCTATCATGTTTCACTACTTTTTTTATGTAATTCTGAATTTAAAATTTTTTCCAGTATTACTAAAAATTTATTTAAATTCTGTCTTAGATGTAAATAATAATTTTCACAAATTGTTGACATGTTATTTTTACATAAAGTTTCATATTTCACAAATTTTGTAATTTTTCAAACCGTAAAATTATCACCAAATCTAAAAATTTCCTACTTCTCAAATTTTATTCTTCACATTAAAAGTTACAAAATCCTAATCTTTAGCTTAGCTTTGCAAGTTTTTAAATTATCGTAATTATAAAAAATTACCAAATCCTAACCTAGTATCCTAAATATAAATCACAATCAAATATGAGCTTACATACTAAACATGTTTTTTTTCCAGCTAATTTGTGCAATAAATATACACAGCATACATAGTAAGCATAACTTTTAGTTCGAATAATTTTGACAATAAATATATTAACCTCAAGTGAAGATAAATAGTACTCTTTCAACAATTTTGTAGAGATTGAGAGCTAGACCTCTTTCTTTGCTTGAGGCAAAAGAAAAATGGTAACAAGGGGGAGGGAGATATTGGGTTTGAAGAAGAAATCTAGATGGAATAAGGAAACATTCAGTGTCAACTCTCAAAAGTTGTCATTGAAGATACATTCAATGATGACATTTAGCAGTTGTACCTAAAATGGAAAAATACTCATTTCCCTAATAGAATATATATATATATATTTTAGTTTCTATTTTTTTGATATTTCATTGTCAAAGACAGGTCGTAAAGAAAAATTAAAAGATTTTCTAATAAATACGTGTTAATTTAAAAGGCCAACCACACAACTCTAAATAACGATTGATTATTATGGATTAATATATGCTTTTATATAAGTATATTTTATTTCTTACTGACTCAACACGAATGATCTTCCGTTTTGAGTGATGGTTTTCACTAACGAAAATTTCTAACAAGTAGTATCAAAACCTCTTTATGTTGAATCATTGGAAACAAATAAGCAATAAATTTGGGTTAAGGATTAATTTTGTTTTGGGTATTTTTGAATTAAATAATTAGGCTTTTGGTGATATTAAATTTAAGAGTAATTAAATTCATATATAGATTTGGTTTCTTTGATTAGATTCAAATATCATGATTGTGTCGTCAAATTTTATACTTGATTCTTTAAATCAATTCTTGAAAGAGATTTATGGTTACCTCTGATTTTACAAGAATTATTACACTATTAATTCAATTTCAATACTTTTGGACTAAATTTTTCATGTTAATGTACATTTTGTTATTGTGATGGCTTTAGGTTTATGAAAATTTATGAACAATCGCGGTTGTGGCTATTACCGAAGGTTTAATAAAATATGTAGAATAAAGAACATTAGTGGTCGTGACTATTGCGTAAGGTTGGGATAACTTGACCCGGTCTAGTCCTAACCTAGTTAGCTAGAGTCAAGGCCAATGTTTGACTGTTGACTTTGACAAAAAAAATTAATGATTAAATTTTGGTGCAATTTTGAATATATATATATAAGGTTATGTGCATATAACTTATGTGAATATTTATCGACATAAAAGAATATCAATATTTAACAGAATTACATGCATACCTGTTATAATAAATGTGTGATAATTATTTAGTTTTACATATGAACAATAAATGTCCCAAAAGGAAATTTTTTTATTTGATATGCTTTATTATTATCAGTGTTTGATTACTGCACCAAATATACTTTAAAAAGTTAATATTGTTGTCTAAAGACAAAATATTACTAGAGTGCCCAATATCTTGAGATGAGATTTGTCTAATTTGAATTTATTTTGCTTTAAGACCTATATGAGCTTGTTTTGTTTGTTTATTATTCTCTGTTCAATTATGACTCCTACAAATATTACCGCCAACATCAATTCTCTCATTATGCCGAATGGCTCTAACTTCAAGTCAAAGAAAGATAATATCTTTATTGTTCTTGAAGTAATGGATCTCGACCTTGCATTTAAGGAATGACTGTCTCCAACCTCTTATAGATAAGAGTACCTCTTATGACAAAAGGGATGTGAAAATATGGGAGAAATCAAATTGCATATGTATAATGATCATAAAGAAAGCCATTCTAGTAACATTCAACTGCACAATATCTAAAAATATAACTACAGCTAAAGAGTTCCTTGGAGATATTGAAAAGAGATTTGTCAAGAATAAAAAAGCTAAAATAGGTATACTCTAAACAAGTCTAATTTTAATAAGGTATAAAGGCAAAGGCAATATAAGGGAGTACATCCTAGAAATATCTCATCTTTTTTCTAAATTAAAAGCACTTAAACTTGAACTCTCTGAGGACTCGCTAGTGTATTTGGTTTTAATATATCTTTTGGTATAGTTTAGCCAGTTTAAGGTGAGCTATAATTTTCATAAAGAGACTTGGTTTCTGAATGAGCTTCCTCACATTTTGTTCGGGAAGAGGAAATGTTTAAGCAAGATAAGGCAGAAAGAGAAGGAAGTTGTAGATACAACACATTAAAAGAAACACCAAAAGAAAATAAATGAATTAGAAGGTACACGTTGTTTCTTCTGTAGAGCTAAAGGGCATAAGAAAAAGTAATGCACCAACTATCACATATGGCATGCTAAAAAAAGTATACTTCTTTATTTGGTTTGTTATGAAGTTATAACTTCGGTGCCTAGACTTATATGGTGAATAGATTTTGGTGCAATAACTCACATTAGTATATTTATGCAGAGTTGCTTAAGTTGTTGAAAGCCAAATAATGCTAAAAGATACATCTACATAGGCGATAGCAAGAAAATGTAAGTTGAGGCAATGGAAAAATTTAGCTCATTATTAAAGGCTATAATTTATTTAGATTTTAATGAAACATTTATTTTATCGTCATTTAGACAAAATTTGATTTCTATTTCTAGTTTGGACAACTTTAGTTATTCTTGTTCATTTGGGAATGAGAAATATAGTTTATTTCGTGATTCAAAATTAGTTGGTTCTGGTTCTTTATCAGGATATGATAATATTAATTTAATTTATACTATTACTTCATTTATGAATCCTTCCATTTAAGTATTTGAGGAATAAAGAAAAAAATTAACCAATGTGAATTTGGCTACGTTATGGCACAATAGATTAGGTCATATCTTCAAATGAATAATAGAGAGACTTGTGTCAGATAAAATTCTAGATCCCTTAGATTTCACATATTTTAATATTCATGTTAATTGTATAAGGGAAAAACAAACCAATAAAAGGAGATTTGAAGTCAATAGCACTTTGGATGTCCAAGAACTTGTACATACAAATATTTGTGGGGCATTCCTTGTAAATGCTTGGAATTGTCAACAATATTTTATAATGTTCATAGACCATTTTTCCATATATGGCTATATATATCTCATTCATGAAAAGTCACATTCACTGTCTATGTTCAAAACTTATAAGGCTAAAGTTGATAACCAACTCAACAAAAAGATTAAAAGCATTAGATCTAATTGTGGTGGTGAATGTTATGGTAGATATAATGGTTTAAGAGAACAATGTCTAGGACTATTTGTTAAGTTTCTAAAGGAATGTGGTATTGTCCCACAGAACACTATGTTGGGTTCACTCCCCATGAATGGGGTTGTTGAAAGACAAAGTAGAACATTTAAGGACATGGGGATGAGTATGATTAATCATTCTACCTTACCATAATCACTTTAAGGAGAAGCATTTAAGATTACAATATATATCCTTAACAGATTTTCAATTAAAGCAACTATTCAAGCCCTTTATGAACTTTGGACGAGCAAGAAGTCTTGTCTAAAGCACTTTTCTATTTGGGTATGTCCAGTTAAGGCAAGGCCTTATAGGCCTAATGAAAAGAAAGTAGACTCAAGGACGATTAGTTGCTATTTCATTGAATACTCTGAGAAATCCAAGGAGTATAATTTTTATGATCCCACCACTAAGTTAATTTTTTGAATCAGGAAATGCTCTGTTCTTTGAGGATGTTGAGTTTGTTGTGGGGAAAGGGAGATATGGTTAAATACTTTGTCTTTGAAGAGGAACATGTTGATATTCCCACAAATGTCATTAGCATTAATTAGGATTACATTCTTGACCTTGTCCAAGATACAATAGATTAAAACAATGTCAAAGAACCTCTCATTCAAGAAATTATTCCAAAAGAACAAACTCTAACACCTCAATAACTTATGCCATTAAGGAGATCCACTTGAGAGAGGAGAAATGTAATAGTATATAACTATATTTTATTTCTCTAAGAACATGAGGTATATATTAGAGTGATAGAAGATGATCCAATCAATTTTCGTCAAGTTGTGAACAAATATGACTCTCAAAAGTGGATTGATGCCATGAATAAGGAGATTAAGTCCATGAAGGACAATGATGTGTGGAATTTTGTCCCATTACCTGAAGGTGTGAAACCCATTAGTTGCAAATAGATATTTAAGACCAAGAGGGATTCCAAATGTGATGTGAAAAGATACAAGGCTCATCTTGTTGCAAAGGGCTTCACATAAAAAGAAGGCATCGACTAGAAATATACTTTATCTCTAGTTTCTTTGAAAGAGTCTTTCAGAATTATAATAGCACTGATGGCACATTTTGATCTCTAGTTACATAAGACTAATGTAAAAGTAGCATTTCTCAATGATAATATTGATAAGATGATTTATATGGTACAACCAAAAAACTTTGTGAAGACCTAAAGAATACGGTTTACAAATTGAAGAAATCCATCTATGGATTTAAATAAGTATTTCAACAATGGTATTTTAAGTTTCATTAAGTGATCATCTCGTTTGGTTTTTATATGAAATCAGTTGATAATTGTATATACCTTAAGTTCTATGGAAGCAAACATATTTTTTTGATTTTGTGTATTGATGACATCTTACTTCCCAACAACGATATAGGCTTATTGCACGAAACTAAGAGATTTCTAGTTAAGAATTTTAAGATAAAATATCTTGGTGATGCTTCTTTTGTATTAGGCATTCAAATACACCGAGATTGCTTTTATGATATTCTTGGATTGTCATAAAAGAGTTATATTGAAAAGGTTCTCAAGAGATATGACAGGCAGGATTGCAAACCCTGTGGCTAAGGGAGATAACGTTAGTCTTAATCAATGCCCTATGAATGATTTTGAGAAAAAGGAAATACGGAAGATTCCCTATGCTTTAGCAGTAAAGAGTCTTAACATATTCTCAGGTTTGTATGGGTCTAGATATTACATACATTACTGGGATGTAAGGTAGATATTTAAGTAATCTAAAAATAAAACATTGGAAAGTAGCCAAACAAATCTTGTAGTACTTAAAGAAAACAAAAGACTACATGTTTACATATCAGAGGTTGGATCAACTTGATATCATTGGGTATACTAACTTTGATTTTACTTAATGCCAAGATAGTATGAAATCTTCATTGAGTTACATCTATCTGCTAGCTAGAGGTGCTATTTCTTATAAGAGTGCTAAACAATCACTTATAGCCTTTTCTACCATGAAAACTGAATTTATAATATGTTATGAGGCATCTAATCATGAAGTATGGCTATAAAAAAATTTCATAGGGTTGCACATCATAGATGGTATTGAAAGATTACTTAAGTTATTTTGTGATAATAAGTCAGCAGTTCTATATTAAATTAACAATAGGAGCTCAACGAAATCAAAACATGTAGACATCAAGTTCTTAATTGTTAAAGAAAGAGTTCAGAGTGGATAACTGTTTATAGAGCATATTGATATACACTCCATGGTTATGGATTTGCTTACTAAGAGATTACCACCCAAACAGTTTTATGCATTATTTAGTTTAAGAGTTCCTATCCCTCTTAATTTATTGTAATTATATTCAATACTGGGTTTATTATTAAAAATATCAAAAGCTCTCTAAAAATTCTAAGCTTTTTCATGGAGGTGCCTCTATATGTCTTTTTCATGTTGTGGACCTTTCAGCACTTAACTCATAAGTTTAGCCCTAGAAGTGCCTTTATAATCCAAAACAGTGTAGTTTTGTTAACTACAAGAAAACTGGCATTTAGTGGCGACTAAAGTCACCACTGAAGGTAAAAAGTTGTCATTGAAAACATTTAGTGATGACTTTTAATCGTCGTCTAGTGGTCGCGATTAACTGTGTTGCTGAAACTTTCATTGACGAACTTATTAGGTTGTCACTAAAAATTAAGATTCAGTGATGATCAAGTCGTCACTAAAGGTCCCTTTAACAAAAACTAAAATTATGAACCCTTTCAATGGTGACTTGGTTCCGTCGCCATTGATAATTGATTCAGTCACAACTTTAGTAGTCACTAAATCCTTTAATTAGTTATTCAGTGACGACTAAAGTCATCACTAAATCCTCTACTTTGGTAGTCAATATAGGTTTCAGTGACGCCTTTAGTTGTCACTGAATCGTTGTTGTGGTATTTAGTGACAATTTTTAGCTGCCACTGAATCCTTTGTTAATTTTTTTTTCATTTATCATTTAAATAAAACTTAAATTTATGATTTAAAATCAGAACCAGATAAATTAAATATATATATATATATATTGCCAGAATTTCAAACATAATACATGATTGTTAAGAGAATTATACAATGTCAGTTAACAGAAAATAATATACATAATAGAATGTCAACAAATTAAGAAAAAAATCAACTTGGTGGTTCTCTTGAAGATGTTGGTGTTGCATTAGTCATAGAGTTTGGTGCAGCACTACCCATAAGGCTCAGCGGAATTTGTCCCTATTCATATCATAGTAATAAATTAAAACTTGACAAATATAATGTGAAAAAATGAATATATACATGTAGCATGAAGAAAATACTAAAAATATTAAATATTACCAACTTTAACAAAGTTAATATCATATATGACACTTTATCTACAGTATTAAACATGACAGATTGATAAAGTGCTCCATTTTATCTACAGTGTTGTAAAATCACAAAAACAATAATAAGAAAATAATAATCAAGCATATATGGCCATGGCTTAATAGGATCGCAGGCTTATTTGTGCTCAACCTTCAAATGCTAATCCCCTATATGTATAGTTCAAGTTTGTCCCAAAAAAAAGACAAAGCATAAATTCAGACCAAATATGCTCAGATTTCTAATATGAAGGCCTATGTCCCTAGACTTAGTAAGGATGACAAATTTTATGTTATGATCTTCAATGGAAAACCATAACCTAGCCATCATCAAAGTCCTATCAAAGTCCTAATAATATACAACTTTGATAAATAGTGAGCCATTCGTAATTTTGATTGAATCTCCCTTGATAAAATTATTAGTTGCCTTGATATTTTGATAATATCATATCATATATTGTGATTGATTGGAACTTAAAATAAAGCATAAAAATTGAAATTTAAATTGAGAATTGAATGAGTATCTTATTATAGCTTAAGTTCCAATGGGAAGCATAACATGAATCAAATATGAATAAAGTTATTTTAGGCCAATATATTAAAGGAATACATGTTAGGGCCCTTTATATCTTGGAATTATTGCTCTTGCTTGTTTTATGTGATAGGCCAAATAGAGGTTTAAAAAAGCTTATAGAGGAAGATTAAAGATGATATCGTGATGATATTTATGTGAAAGTGCTATATGTATATCATTCGAATGACTGCAACAGGAACTATAAGAATGTAAAAATGATGATGTAAGTCATCATTATGTTGGAAATTCTGGTATTTTATATGTTTATGAAATGGATCAGCAAAAGGTAGGTGTACGTCTCCTACGTAATTATATATAGACAATAGCATAAACTCAATTTTAGTCTTCTATCTTCTTTTTGCATGCTGCTTCTATTAACAATGAGAATTCTGTGTGTAATGTTTCAATACTTGTTCTTAGTAAGCATTTATTTATGAGAAACTATTCATGTGCTATTGTGATGAAATCTTACCCCTCTTTAGACATTTAATTTTGATCATCAACACAACTAGCTTGTCTGTTTTGGCTAGCACTAGGGTTCGAGACTTGGGATAAATTAAGAAATTGGTTCTAAAAGAAAGTGTTGAAAACACTTTTTAGAGTACTAGAATGAATGTCTAATTATGGTGTGGTTGAGAACAATTTGTACAAAGTTGAATTGGATTCAATACAGATTTGTGGTTAATTTTGTGAAATATATGAATGTCTAATTATGGTGTGGTTGTAGTACTGGTCCTAGAGAGTAGCTGTGCCATTATGGATATCATATTTCACCACTCCATTTTAAAAGAATATAAGACTTGTATTATTTCTTAGAGAATTATATTTTTTTATGATTTTGTGGTGACCAAATATTTATTCTAAATATCTAATAATATAATGTTAGTGGTGCAATATTCTATATTTGACCCTAGATAAAGTAAAGAAATCCATAAATGGCTTCTCCTTTATTATAGAATTCTTATTATTTCATTCACTGCTTAACATTAATCACGTTTTGTTCCATGGTTATAGAGCATACACTAATCAATTAGTCTTCCCACTGCTCCAAACAATGCAGGCGTCACACCCCCAATTTAAGGGCACATGAAACATATATTTTTCAAACATATATTTTTCATAACATGTATAATACACTCCTTTATCATTCAATATAGTAACATATATGTATTTCCATGTATGCACAATATACATATCGTGTCTATAAATATTAAAGTAACAATAGAAGCAGAGATCATTCATGTGGCGTTCAGAGTATACTCTAGAGTATAAGTACAATATAACTAAAATTCTATGAGCCTTAGAAACAAAATAGGCTCATCAGAGAATAAGTCACCTAACTGATCACCTATCTAAAGGAAAAATATCAAACTTTGTATTTTTATTTGAAAAATGTAAAAATATCGTGTCGTGAATTTGACAACTTAGTGAGCAGATAATATCTCATATGACCTTTTAGGTTAACATATGGATGTACTCATTTTTTAAAATTGGTCACATAGAAAATAAAGTTCGAAAGTACATCCATATGGGACTCGCATTTCAAATATTCTCAAAACAAAGAATATTCATATATCCAAAATCGTATACTATATTGTATGATTATTAAACAAATGTTGTTATACATAAAAATATTTTACATGAAAACATTAGGAGGATCCCATATCAGAACCACCATATCAGAGTTCAAACCTTTTTGTACTTTGGTGGTATAAGATTTGCCTAAATTCAGCATTCCAGTTAAAGTTTGCCCTACCTCCATTCAAGAGGACATGCAAAGTGACTCTAATATGGGCATTTCCCAAGCACATAGCAAGGGAGGGCAAATCACATGTCATATACTAAGGTTTCGAGTTTCGAGAGTCCAAAAACTTAGAAAATGATTCCAAAATCACGAAATTTGACCTTCGGAAGCTTGGTCAACTGATGTAGTACTATTCACAATCGGAAATATTATTCACCATTGGAATCACTATTTATGCTAGTCGGATTTACTGTTCACGATGCACAAAAAGTTGTTAAATAGCCGAAAAATTTTATATCCTGAGGTTTTTTGACCTCCTGAATCCATCTATGGTGTCTGATTTTCAATTTGAGGACTTTATGTAGGAGTTTCAGAACTTATATTTTTCTAAGATTTTCTATTTCCAATCTGCTGCGATCCTATGGCCGATTTGAAAAATTATTCGGCCAATATCGTAGTACTCTTCGTCCTGAATTCAGTGGTACCCTTAGTTTTTATATCGGAGACTCGAAAGCACTTCAAATCTAGAGAGAAAAAAATGAGGAGAGAGAAAGTACTATTCATTCGTTTCGTTTACAGAAATGTATATGTTTTTTTTAATATGTTTATCTTTATCCTGATATGTATATGTTTTTTTTTAATAAAAGAAGAAAGTGTATTAGAAAGAGGAAAAAAATTAAATTGTTGGAGGATAAGATATCCTCAAACCAGAAAGTACAAAAAAAAACTCCACATGTCTATTAAAGGAGTTCAAAAAGCACCAATCACCTTTTTTCACATTACAATGTTGTTAGGCATGTGTTTGGAAAGTTGTTTGAGTTATTTGGTGAGCATTAAATATGTCTTCTGGCTTAATCTTTTCCTCCACCCATTATCAAGTTTTGGGGAAATGAATAAGTCCTAGAGAAGTCTAAAGTCTAAATTCTGCAATCTATCAAAGAAAAAGGGAAAAAAGTGTCAAGTAACCTAATTTAACATTCTGAATCTCAATTGAAGAATAAATACCCAGCAAATTTTAACATTCTCTTATCCCCTATGTCCAAATTTTACCCCTGCTAATTTCCTGGCTGATATAAGAAAGTTCAATTTTGTGCCAAAACAAGCAGAGATGCCATAATAATTATCTATATGCGGTAAGTTTGTCTCATTAAAGATTAGGATAACTATTTCAACATGCATTTGTGATACTTGAGTATATAATGTAGCAGCTATAGGTCCAAATTAATGCTAAAGTGACAATGTGGAATAAATACTCATTACCTCGTATAGATGATCTATTTGATCAGTTAGAAAGTGCTCAACATTTTTTTAAAAAAAATATATGAAATTTAACTTGATTTGATATTTAGATATCATCAATTAAGGATAAGAGAAGAGGATATTAAAAAAAAAATTTTGTTTTCAGGATTCGGCATGGACACTATGAGTTTATAGTTATGTCATCTGGATTGACAAATGCCCCAGCTACATTCATAGAGTTAATGAATAAGTAAGTAAGCCAGCCATCCCTAAATCAAGTTGTTATTATATTTATTGATAATATACTAGAATATTTCAAAAGTGCAGAGGATTATAAGCAATATTTAAAGATAGTATTACAAACTCCAAGGGAGTATCAGCTATATGCTAAGTTCTCAAAATATAAATTTTGACTTAGTAATAGTACTTTCTTAAAGTATGTGGCTAGCAAGATGGTATCTAAGATAACCCTAAAAAAGTAAAAGCGGTACAGCAATGTCCACATCTTGCTATAGTTACAGATGAAGATCCAAGTCCAATTTGCGCTTTTTGCTGTGGTCTGTTGTCCATTCTATTTGAGCTGTAATTGGATCAGGTACATGAACATATGCTTGTAAAGCATCAATCAGCTCCTCAGCATCTGAAACTGAGATGAGAATTCGTCGTGCTGAGTGTGGGATAAACCTTTGTTCCACAGCATGATCAAGGAAAGATAACAGACCATCAAAGAAGTGGTTAACGTTTAACAAACCTATCGGTTTGTGGTGCATATTCAGTTGTGCCCAAGAGACTATTTGGAAAATCTCCTCTAAAGTACCAAAACCACCTGGTAAGGCAATGAAGGCATCAGCATTGCTCATCATTCTAGCCATGCGCTCATGCATGGATGCAACCCTAAACTCTTCCCCAATTGTCTTTCCTACGATGTTAGATGCACCTAGAGCTGTAGGAATAATACCTAGAACTTGGCATCCCCCTACATGTGTAGCTGTAGCCACACACCCTATTAATCCACGGTTACCTCCACCATAGACTAGGTGAATTTTTCTCCTGGCCAGCACCATACCCAGGTTTTGTGCTGCTTTCACATATTCTCCATCCTTTCCAGGACTGGAACCACAAAAGACGTAAACATTTCGAAATTGACGAAATGCAGTTCCCTCCATAGCTGCACACACCCAAATTTTGAGTATGAAAATAAAGATACTAATGTGTGCATTTACAGAATTCAGAGAAAGACATACTTATAATAGCTATGCGAATAGGCTAGACATAATGAGAACAACTATGTGAGTGATTGGCGGAGATATTAGCTAAATTAAAGGTAAAAAAAACGGCAAGCATGTATATGTACAGTAGTTATGACTGTGACCCATATTAAGCACGTAAAGAGAATAAGGTCAAGAATGGCAGTGATATTGAATTTATTGTAGACTCTGAAGGAATTCTAAGATTGGGCAAGCGATTGTGTGTATTTAATAAAGAACTTAAGGAAGAAATTTTAGAGGAAGCCCATAGATCCATATATACAATTCATCCTGAGGTAACTAAAATGTATAAAGATCTAAAAGAAATTTATTGGTGGGACAGTATGAAGAAAGATATAGTTGATTTTGTATCTCGATGATTAACTTGTCAACAGGTAAAAGTAGAATATCAAAGACTTGCAAAATTACAATATCAGATAGAGTACCTGAATAAAAATGGGTGATTATAGATAGGTTCAAACTTGTCTTTGAATAAGATAGTAAGACTTCATAAGGTATTGATATCGATTATATCTGATCGAGAACTATAGTTCATAGATTGTTTTTAGAGAGCATTTTAAGAAGTTTTGGGCAGAAGTTTTACATAAAATACCGTAAGTTTTCTAATAGGTGAGTGAGTAAATGACTATTTCGTTTGTCAAGATTGTGACTTGGGTGATGTTTGATATTTGGATAGTATGTCATGAAAATATATGAATATGTGAAAAGTGAATTGAAATGGATAAGTGGCAGACATGATATGAATAGTGAAAGTAAGATATGTTAGGATTGCTTAAGGATTGGATAGTGATGGAAAAATGTTATAAGAGAAGGATGTGAACATATTGGGTTTACTGGAAGATAGATAAGACAAAAGTAGAAAATTTGTGATTTCAATTGGTTAGAAGTGACTAATGAATGAAATCTTGGAAGAATATAACTTAAAATAGTGAGTTTAGACACCGAACTATATAACGATTTTTAGATGAAAGGAATAAAAAAAAATGATGGCCTTATGGTGCTTTGAGGAATGTAATAAAGTGAATTAGTGGTACTGAAGTTCTTGAGGGATAAAATATAGAAAGTATGATTTAAATTGATCTTTGAATTATTAATTTGGAAATATGGAGAATATTCTGAGAATCATGTCCGAAAATAATGCAAGTAATCAAGATATTTGTGTTAAAGGTTTAGACTATGCTAAATCGAATTTAGTATTTAAGATGTGAATTATGTTGAGATTGGAAATTCACGTATGAATAATTGTTGAGAAAAGAGATTTCAGAAGAAGCCATAGATTGTAAATATGGATTACCCGAGGTAATAAAGATATACTGAGATATAAAAAATGGTACTAGTATAATGGTAAAAAGAAGATACAAGTGAAATTTTTCATTGGCGGGTATGTTGACAAGTACGAATTGAATATATTATCTCAAGAAAGTTATTCAGGAAGTCTAAGGATCTTTATTAGATTATAGTATGACTGATACTAAATTTAAATAATGTGTTTATACATTAGAAGTTATGCTTTAAGTATCTTTATATTATTGTGGTGAAAGTTTGGAGAAATTAATTGTCCTTAGTTGAACTTGCTCATAGCAGTAATTATCATGCCAATATACAATGGCATCATTTGAAGTTTTACATGAACATCATAGGTTTCTTAATATGTGAGTGAATTGAGAAAAGTTAAACTTTGGAAATCTAATTTGGAATAACATGCAATAGATAAAATATGACTTATCTAAATTGATGATGCTAGCTTGGAGAGCATACTTCAAGCATATGTTTTTGAGATTGGTAGAAGATTTCTTAGCAGAATTTGTCTATAATAAAATGATATTAGAAGATTTAAGCCTTATGTAAGGGGTGATACAAATGTTCTGTTAAATGACTTAATGGAGTTATATTTATTATAAGATGTCATTGATAAAGCGAAATTGATTAGAAAAAAAAATACTGGAAACTCAATACAAGTCAAAAGTTTACAAGGATTATGAATGTTGAGCACTAGAAATTATCAGTTGGTGATCACATATTCTTTAATGACTCACCAATGAAAGAGGTAATGAGATTTGGAAAGAAAGGGAAGTTACACCCTCGGTATATAGAACCATTTGAAATTCTTGATAGGATCGGTTCAGTGGCTTATTGTTTGGCTTTACCTCCTAAATTGGGTAATGTCCATCCAGTTTTTCATGTGTCTATGCTACAGAAATATTTACCGGATTCTACACATGTTATACAGTGTCCATAGATCCAGTTACAGAAATATTTAACTTAAGAGGAACAACCAGTATGGATAGACAAGTAAAGAAGTTACGAGCAAAAGAAATATTTATAGTAAAGATGATATGGAAAAATCACTCTTTTGAGGAAGCTACTTGGGAAAGAGAGAAGGATATATGCGCTAGATATCTGCGTTTATTTGAACAATGAGATTAGTATTGATCTGCAACTATGGTGATGAAATTCTGGGACCGAATTTCTTTAAGGGGGGGAAGAATGTAATAACCGTAAAATTTAACGAAAATTCTAATTAAAGGAAATTTAGAATAAAAGAGAGAATGTTGAAAATATGAGAATTTATGTTTTGGCGCGTACTTTTTTATTATTATTATTTTTAAATGATAGTATTTTGCTATAAGCAAATATATTTTTATTTATGTAGTAATGATTATGATTTGTTAAAAGTAAGTGGACTTTTAAGTAAAAGAAGTATTGTGTTGCTTAAAATAATTATATCGGCCTTTAATGAATTTGTATGGTATTTTTAGAAATATTCTTTCTTTTAATATGAATAAAGATATTTGTTTTAAAATTTGTTTTATTATAATTTTTATTAATAAAAATTATGATTTAAGAGTTTAACTAAAGATTTATGAGAAAGGAAATTTTTAAAAATTTTTGGGATATTTTATGATGAAAAATGGAATTTATATGAATTTTTATAAAAGAAAATCATATTATTAATTATTTAATAATTATTATTATATTTAAAAAAAAACGAAAACTGCAGAATCATAAAACGAAACCGGGGGCGAAATTTCAGAAAGAAGAAAGGAAAAAAAAACAGAGAGGAATAGTGTTGCATAGTGAGTGAATAGTGATTTCAAATTTTATCTTTCAATCTGGAGTATTGATTGACTTCCAATATAAAAACTGAAGGTGTTACTGGATTCAGGATGAAGAGTATTTCAGTTTTGACCGATCAGTTTTTCAAATCAACCGTTGAATCGCCGTAGATCTGAAGTAGAAAATCTCGGTAAAAGGTAAGTTCTTAAAAACCTTACTTAGGGACTTCTAATTAGAAATCTGACTCCGTAGATGGATTCAGAAACTAGATAAATATTAGGATATGAAATTGTTTTGTTGATTCGATAAAATTTTTGTGACAGTGAATAGTATTTTCCGGCGATGAATAGTGGCGGTGAATAGTAACCAAGCTCATTTAAGGTTTTTGGACCTTCCGGACTCGATTTTGGGGTCTGTTTTACCAAATTCAGACCAGGAACTAGGATTTTAGGGCTGTCCAATCTGGAGCCCTTACTTGTGAGTGGGTTTTTCATACTATAGCGCATGTTTTATGAATTCGGTTTATAACTCTCTCTCTCGTATGATTTTAATTAGTTGGAATATATGCTAAATTGTTTTACTGCTTTGAAAACCAACATGTTCCAACCATGTTAGAAATTATAAATTTAAATCCTAGTTGAACTCTAGGTATGCAGGGCAAGCATCTAGGCTGATAATTCTCCATTTGAGCTAGATTTATAGAAATGCGAACTTAGTCATAGAAATGAACTAAGTTAGCCATGAAACGATTTGATGCATGATGAGCATCTATGTGACGTCTACGGACGATCTATGTTTAAAAGGGAAAGTTTATAATTATAAAGGTCTCCATGGGAATTCATTGATGAGATATATTTTAGAACGGAATTTTATGCATGAAAAGAGCTAGATGGAGAATTATAGCTTTATTGTAAAGTTATTGAAATGTTTTACTTTAAACTCTTTGAATAGCATATTTCAAATGTTTTCTATTGGAGGGACCCTTTTAGATCGCTGTTAGCTAGCCGCAGGTAGTGCTAGCCCTGGTGCACCATGATCATGTTAAGGCTTCGGCCTAAGATACTGTGACGGGCATATGACTGCCTAAGACACAGGGATTTAGGGTTGACTTATGTCTTCGCCTACAATGATTGCCATACCCATTGCTATGTGCTTGGGGAAATTTAGGGTTGACTTATGTCTTCGCCTACAGTGATTGCCATACCCATTGCTATGTGTTTGGGAAAATTTAGGGTGGACTTATGTCTACGCCTACAGTGATTACCCTACCCTTGCTGTGTGCTTGGGGGAGATGATAGATCTGTTTGGAAAGACCTCCAATAAACTGATGCATTTTTCTTAAAGATTAAATATTTCTAAACAAGTTCATTCATCATTGTTATTGCATAAATATCTTCATTTATTACTTACCATGCATAATTGATTTGCTTACGGTTATTGATTTAATCCTGTTTTATCTTTTGAATATACATTTGAACTGTTTAGTATTCTTTCAATAAATTATGGTTAATGTTTCTATTGTTATCTTTACATTTGGATTTCAATTATTAAACCCATTGCGAAACACTCGTGCTTGGTTTGCCCTGTTTCAGTTATAGTATGATTTACTCATTCACTGAGATGTGGTAATCTCACCCCTCTTTTGTTTCCTCCCCACAGATAGTCAAAGAGACTTTGATTCAGCTACAGCTTCGTAGGAGGCTGAAGATAGTGTTGGTGAGCTCCAGTTTGGGCAAGGCTCTTTTGTACTGTTTGTTTTGTTTAGTTATGTCTAGAGTATCTCCATGAACATACAGGCAGGATCTTCGTTTCTTGCGTATTTTGATGTGTTGTTTGAAAAAATGGTTTTATATTTTACAATAATGCTGGTATTATGAGCCCTTGGGCCAAGTTGAATCACATGAATATTATGAGGCCATGGGCCAAGTTGAATCAGAATGTTGGATTCATGAGATATCATGAGATATATATATATATATATATATATATATATATATATATATATATATATATATATATATATATATATATATATATATATACATATATACAGTATTTTCTGATATTGGATGTGGCATATGTAGCCAGTTATATTTATTATGTACTCTGGATTGTGTGCTGGATGTTTGTGCATGCTATGTGTTAGGCTTGCGGCTAGGGGGAAACCCTTATGTCGTGCCGGTCATGTGTTCCATCATTTGGGGCCGTGACAGGATGATTGGTGAGAAGCAAAAAGGAAAGGAACCAAGAGCATAGAGGAGTACTTATTGTGTGCGGAGACAATGGCGGAAGACGATTAGCCATGGGGATGACTACAAGAGAGGTGCGGTGTTTGGGGAAATGGAGGAGTGCGTGTGAGGGTGAAGAAAATTTCACCGGGTGTGTATACCTACTCTTTTGGGTGTGGCACGTTGTGTGTATATGTTTTTTTTAACAATAATCATATTAAAAATTTTATTTAATAATTATTATAAAATTAACTATAAAATATATAATTAAATATTTTTAATTGAATAAATAAATAAAATAATAATAACTAATAATAATAAATAAACACAAATAATTTAATAATAACAAATATAAATAATAATAAATATTAAAAATAATTAATTAATACATTTAAATAATAAATTCTATAATTTTTTTATTTTTTTCACATTTTTATTTATTTCACTTCTTATATATATATATATATATATATATATATATATATATATATATATATATATATATATATATTACTTCTAAATTTTTAAATTGTTTATTTATCACTTTGTAAATTATTTAAGTTAAATCGTTCACTTTTGGTGACTTTATTTAAATATATAATAGTTGTGAGAATTATTTAAATAACAATTTTAGACTTGAAGAGATATGTTCAGGGGTTTTTGGAGACATGTTGATGTATTTTGAACTTTTTTCCCTTTTTTAAAATTATCTTTAACTTATTTTAATAATAATAAATCTTTTCCTTTATCATTTTCTTTAAAGGATGTAGTTTTTTTTCAAATATATATATATATATATATATATATATATATATATATATATATTTAAAATTTTACCTTATCAATTTAGTATTTAATTAAAAATTAACTTATGTTATAAAAAATTTTGGATTTTATTTTATCACTAGATATTTAACATATTTTTTTATTTTATAAATAAAAGTTTATATAGTTTAACTAAAAATATAGTTTTGTTAAATGTGTCAAAATGTGAGAAAAAGAGAAAAATATTTTTTTTTTACTTTTAGTGGCAACTTTGTCTGTGTCACCATTGAATATAAACTTTTAGTGACAACTCAGTAAAGTCGCCACTAAAAGTGATTTTCAATGGTGACTTTTCTGGTCGCCATAGAAAAGTCGCTATTGAAACATCTATTTCTTGTAGTGCCTTGCTCTTTTTACATTTTGTTTGCTTTCATTTGGACCAACAAAACATTTAAAAATTCATGATATTTGATATGGAGTATCCTAGATATTTCGTCTAAAAATTTTAAGTAAAAATTAATTCGTTTGGCCCCTCAAATAAACCAATTTTTCATGACTGCTACAGTTCTAGTTTGTTTTGGTTAAAATTCTTTACTACAAAGTTTCTTCATTTGATTACATGACTTAAACTATCCATAATGCTCTCAAAGTTTGTGGAGAGCTTTCTACAAATTTCTAGAATATATCATAAAAGTTTTATGTACAATTTAAACATCTAACCTCTTCAATTTTGAAAATTTCCATCAGCACCCCAAACTATGTTGCAGATTCTTCTCAATATTGTTTGATTCTAAATGGCCTAGTTGTAGGTTATGAAAAATCACGAAAATTTCTATAATTGATTAAAAAAATTTCAAGACTTTACACACTAAAAATTAGAGCATTTAAAAGCCATTTACTCAATCAAACAATCCAAGAATACAATGTATACTGAACACACTAAACACCAATTAGAACCATGATGTCTGTCTCGTACTTATTGTATTTCTAGGTTGCATTTTCTTGTAGTTCTTTGAGTGTCCAACACTTTAATCTATATAAAAACATAACTACAATATTTGTGGATGGAAACTAGAGTTGAATTACTTAATTACATAGCTAAAATTTTAGGTGCAGAAATAACAGTTTCCTAGTGCAGATTTTGTGTTGCCTTAGCATGTTCTCCACTTAGATGGTAGAAATTGTTTCTTACAACTAGAGTTCCATGTTTTCAAACATAACTCCTTGCATCTTATGATCAACAGTCACCCATGCAGAACCCAAATTAAACACAATAAACTATAAACCAGATTTTACAATAGGGGAAACTTACCTTGTGCAGACACACTCCTATTGCTCTTAATTTGTAGCTTCCTTCTTCCTTTGACTTCCCTTACACATTAACTTTGTTCTTGCATGAAATAGGGTGAGCAAACCTTTGATTTTCAATAATAAAACTCCTACTTTCACACCACAAAGTGGATAGAAGAAGGGAAGAAGAAATCTCTTCACTCTTTCAATCTTTTCTCCATCTCGCCATTTCAAGCTTCATATTTTCTCTCTTCTTCTATTCAGTTACAATCCAAAGGGCATAGGATTGCATATGGTAATGTGCTGGCCAGAAGGTGGTGTGATTCTACTTATTGTAATGTTGATGTGATCTTAATTAAGCATAATATTAACACTTTTAAACTTAATTTTTGTTTGATTTAAGTAAAATATGATTAAGAATTAGCTTAAATTTGTGTTTTGTGTTGTAGGAACAAAGGAAGAAGAAAAGAGAAGAAAAAGATAAGAAATTCATGGGAAAATGCTGAATTGTAGTGATTCCAAACCTTTTAGTACTGTTTAGAACATATCTCCCCCATATAAACTCCAATCAAAGTGATTTAAGTGGTTATGAAAAGGTAAAAAAATTATCTACAACTTTTATGTTGAGCACTTTGTCAAATTTGGGAAATTTCATAGTGCTACAGAGCTCGTAAATTAGAATCACAGTCCAGCAGGTTGAATCCTACCCTTTGGTCACTAATATTGGCAAATCTCCTTCAATTTAAATATGATTAAGGTGATTCCAGTGGCTGTGGAAAGAAGAGACATAGAACTACAATTTTAGTATTTGGAACTTTGATAAATTTTGAAATTTTCTGGGCGCCACAGTGCTCGCAAGAGAGGGCTACGGTGCCGTGTCATTCTAGATTTAGAGGGCCACGACGCTAGCTACCCAGAAGCACCGGGGGCCGTGGCACCTAAGCATTAGAACCAAAGCACCCCGGTGCTAGCTCAGGTGCTGTGTCACCCCATCAATTAGTTTTCGAAGCACCTAAGCACCCGAGTAGCATGCCACGGCCCTCGCCGCCGCACCAAAATGAGATCGCGATTTTTAATGTTTTTAAACTCTAAATGAAGCCCGATAGGCCGAAATTTGACTTGAAAATAACCTACTTCATTTAGGAGCAGCCAATCTATAAATGAGTGGAGAAAGCAAGCATCAAAGGACATCAATTTAATCGTTGAAACTCTTAATTACCTTTTTTATTTTTTCTTTAGATTTTCTTATGGCCCTGCGCGGCTGATTTATTTTTAGTTGATAAAGGAAGATTGAAACCTGAAGAGATCGTTATGCATTATGAGATTTGAAATAGATTTTATTAGTTTAATCTTAACTGGGTATTAATTATTCATCTACTCTTCTATTTTCTTAATGATTATTTATATGATTGTTAGGAAATGCCTACTAGTATATTGTCTATTTTAATCTACTACTGTATTAGGTTTTGAATAAAGTTTTCATTACTGTATTCATTAAGCAAATAGAATTAAGGATTTTGGATTATAAATCATTAACCCTATGATGAATGATCAACTAAATTAGATATAACCAATGTGTTTATATTTATTTAACTCTATCAATTTCTCTTGTTTTTCATGTGATTAATAGGTTAGACTTTACTAATATGCTAAAGGATATCTTATTAATTAGAATTTAATTGGTACGATTGTTATCAATTTACTAGACTTAAGGAGGAACAATGATATAATCTCAATGGTAGATATTTGATTTAAGATTGATTATATTGTCAATGATCAATGCAATCCCTTGACAGTGGATATTGACCAAAACCAATGCCTCCCTCATTAATTATGCTCTTAATTATTTTTATTATTTTTTGCTTTGTTATTTACAATTGTCAAATCCCCCTTCTCTCGATCACATAAAGTAATTTCAGTCCTTATGGGATCGACCCTTACTCCCATTACTACAGGTTAGTTGAAAGGTAAGGTATCAATTTAGGTGTACCTGCGACAGTACGCACCAAGTACCCATGTACATTTTTTTATTATATAATGATTGTGGGATTAACTTGCCTTAATTTGCTTCTAATACTAGATTATTAGCATCCTAAAAATTTATTTGTATCTTTGTCTTATTAATTATGCTTCTAAAAAAGTTTTATTTATAATATTTATATCGATCAAATGTACTACAAGAAACTGAAGTTTTAGTGGTGACTTTTTAGTGGCGACTTAGTAAATTCGTCACTGAAAATGACTTTTAGTGGCGACTTTACTACGTTGCCACTGAAAGGTCTGTTTTCAGTGGTGACCCCATCAAGTCGCCACTAAAAGGTCTATTTTTAGTGGTGACCCCATCAAGTTGCCGCTAAAAGGTCTGTTTTCAGTGACAACCTCATCAAGTCACCGTTGAAAGGTTTGTTTTCAGTGGCGACCCCATCAAGTCGTCACTAAAAACTAACCTTTTGCGAAAATTGGTTTTAGTGGCGACCTATGGTCGCCACTAAAAGGAAGAAATTCAGTTTTTCTCTTAGTTCTCTGTACATTTAACAAAATTATATTATTAATTATTCTATATAAATTTTTAATTGTATAAATTATTTTTAAAATTATTATTTAAAAAAATTAAATTTTAAAAGTTTATTAAAGTAAATTAATAAATCCAAATTTTAAAAAATTATTATATTTTTTAAGTTTATTTTCTCTTTATTTTTTTTAAAAATTATTGTAAATAATTTGTTAAAAAAATTAAACTTTAAATACATATTAAAAATAAATTTAGAAAGAAAAAAATCAAAATTTGTTTAAAAATGTTATTTTTTTTAAGTTTTATAGAGAAAATAATTTGTTGAACTTTCTTTTGAAAATACATATTAAAAAATCAAAATACATATGAAAAAGTTTATTTTTTTTAAGTTTTAAAGAGAAAATAATTTTCATTCCATTAAATTCATGGGGGCTAAATAATACCTCCGTGTGAATATTTTCTTTCCATCGCACAACAATACCACATGCCGAACCATCTAGATCCACATATACTAAGTTATCAAAGCCAAAATTTCTTTTTTTACATTTTTTCTGATTTAGTCCTGGTTTCTATAAAAAAGACCAAGGAGGTTTATATCTCCTGCATATATCCTAATGGTAGGCAATAATAATAAGATAGAATTATGCCATTCAAATAAACTGACATTTGTCCCATGTAATAGCAAAAAAAAAAAGTATTTTTATATGTAAAAAAATCCTTTATTTATATTAAAAAAATATATAGTATAATCATTACAAAAATAATTGTTTAAGGAAATTATTAATTATTTTAATCATATGGCTCTGCTTAATAATTCATTTTAATTAATGCTATTTCAGTTAATTTAATTAAATTAAATTGGTCTAATTAATGAACTAATGAAAAACACAAAATTATTCAAATTAATATTAAAAATGCTAAATTATTTTATTAATAAATTAAAAAGATAACAAATATATGAACAAAAGCTAATTTTTAATATGATTTCATGGAAGTAAAAATAAATAAATAATTTAATATAATATTAAAAACTAATATTATGAGAATTAATAAAATGGAACCCTCGAAGCAATCAAAAACCACAATTATATATGAACAAAAGCTAATTTTTCTGTTTTTCTTTTTTTCAAGAAGCAATGAAAAACCACAATTGGACCTAGCCTCCTTCAGCTAGAAATAGATGTGGGTTTTATACCGAAAATGCAACCCTCGAAGAAATTAAACCCAAGTCCCCAACGACCCAGGGACCTAGCCTCCCTACATCAGCTGCCATCTTCAGAGTTCAGCTTCTACTTCTTCTAATTCTTGCCCTAACTTTTAAAGAAGCAATAAAAAACCACCTGGCCCCCCTTCTGTTACCAAAAACGCAACCCTCGAAGAAAACCCGAGTCCCCAACCCAGCGACCTGGCCTCCCTTCAGCTGCCATCTTCAACGTTCAGCTTCTACTTCTTCCATTTCCTGCCCTAACCCTCTCAGCCTCTGTATATTATCACCCCCAATTCCAACCGATTATCTCTCTTCAAGCCAACAAGCTTTGCTCTTAACCCTGAGCCGTCGAGAATGTTGAAGCGCAGAGCTCTGTTTTTCATTCAAGCATTAATGGCTTGCTAGAGGTGTGCATTTGGTTCTTATTAATTGGATTATTGGTCTACACACTTCTTTTGCTTAATATAATTCTGTGTATGAAGGGGTGGAAACTATGTTTTGCATATGAAGTCCGTTCTCATAATGTAGTCAGTTGATTTGGGCAAAATTAATGTAAATGTTTGCTTTTTAATTTTTATTTCCCTTAGCTATGAAATAGTTTGTTAAATTTCAAGTTGGGCAAAAAATTCATATTGATTCTTGATATGGTATTATAACCTTCAATCCCTTTGGAAATCCACAAGGGATACTAGCCAAAAAATGACATTAGCTGAAACACGTAGAGAGGCCTTACATTAGAGAAGTTGTTGAAAAAAGAACTTGTCTTGGGATGTGACCCACATTAGAGAAGTCAACGTCCCTGGTCTCAACTGGGTGAGATGGTGGCTGGAGGCACTTTTTGATGTTCTAAGTTGTGTATTTTTGAATGAGAAATTTATAATATGAAGTAGTGTTTCTAGATTCTCTTGGTGTTTGGGTTTGGTGATTTTCTGTTTGGGTGATTCTGTATGAAATTTCTGGTTCAATAACTTCTGCTGTCTGCTGTTAAGATGGATATAGTGGGAGAGATTAAGGTGTTAGTATCCAAAGTTATAGCCACCACATCCAAACCAATGAATACGAAGTTGGATGCAGATGGACCAACCTCCTAGTATGAAAATATCTTGTTAGTTGGTTCTTATTTATTGGAATATTGGTCTACACACTTATTTGCTTAATATAATTGGGAGAGATTAAGGTTGTATGCTGGCAATGTCTATTCAATTTCTTATTTTATTCTTGTAACATGGGATGGATAAATTACATATAACCCATTAGGAGCACCCCTAGGTAATTTCTATTGTCAAACTTGTCTTGTACTATATATGCAATATAATGAACATAGTAGGAGTTTTCTTTTGTATGTTTACATAGAGAGGCCAGCGATGATAATTATCTGTATTGTCCAGCATTTGAAGATCTCAAAAGGGACAGGATTGGCAATTTTAGAAAGCACTGGAAAAATGGTGAACCCATTATTGTTAAGCAACGATTTGATAGGTCATCAAGCTGGGATCCAATGGTCATATAGAGAGGGATTGGAGAGACAGCAGATGAAAAAAATGAAAGATGAAAACGAAGTGGTTAAGGCCATAGATTGCTTAGACTGGTCAGAGGTACACTCATATATGATGATTGAGACTGTATTGGTTATTTCTTGAATTGTTTACTCATTATTCATTTTTGTTAACTACTCCAATTTCTATTTTTCTAGCTTTTTTATTACCAGATAGATATTGAACTTGGTCAATTCATGAAAGGATACTATGATGGGCCTATCCATGAAAATGGTTGGCCGCAAATATTGAAGTTGAAGAATTGGCCTGTACTTATTGCATCTGAAGAATTTTCATTACATTGAAGACCTGAATTTATCAGCAAACTGTCTTTACTTGAGTATATTCACTCCAAGTGGGGCCTATCATGTTTAAATTTCTCATTTGTATTTTGCAAGTTGTTAATAATTCTCATTGACTTAACAATTTAGAATGGCAGGGCATTGCAAAGCTGACTGAATTTCTGACAATGCATTGGAAAGAATTTGGGAAGTCGGACGATATAGTAAAGAAATTTGTAAGTCTGTATAACAACTTTATTTCTTCTTTAATGGTTTGGTTTGTTGGCTTCGATATAGCTTACTTTGATTTTGTATTTCTCATGATACTTTTTGGATTGAAGGTTAAAAGGCCTGTTTATGATGGAGTTATTTTTCTTGACAGACACCATAAAAGAAAGTTGAATGAAGAAATTGGTAAGATAGTATGTTTTAATTTTATGAATTATTAATATCTAGAAAGGGAAGTGTAAGTTGACATATCTTGCATTGAGGTTATACTTCACTATGTTCTTCAAAGGTTGGTCAGAAGAAAATGAAAATAATTCCGTGAAAAATAGAGTGCAAGACCAGATTGTAGTGAACTGTGACTGATATCCGTATCTATGCTGTTTATAGTGGAAATCTAAGTAGTGATGTTGCCTTTACTGTTGAAATGATGTGAAGCTATGGAGTCTGTCTAGAAATTTCTGAAGGATGATATTTTTAATTTATCTTTTCATTCTAAGTGTGATGAATATGTTACTACACAGGAGTGGGGCCGTGTTCACTTGAACAGAAAGTAGGGGAAGCTATATTTGTTCCTGCAGCGTGCCCTTTAAAAGTGTATAAGACTTTAAAAGTGAAAAAGACTTGGCCACTATATATTTTGTGTTTATAAACTACGAATGAAATATTATTTAATATGTTTTATGTTTATTAAATTAAATATTGAAATAGTTTTGCTTGAAAAATTATTGAGATAAATTAATGTTGGCCAATTTAACTTATTTCCTATTTAATAATGTCTTCTAATTCATTTTTTTTAAGATATGATGGTACAATCGTGTATTTATAGTTATAATATTATTGACTATTGCATAATGTTATTTTTCAATTGTGTTTGGCTATAGAAATTTTTTTACATGATATTGTTTTGTTTGTATTAATTTTCAAATTATATTAATTTGTTATATTTGATTAAATAGGGAAAACTTCCAATAATCTTCTCGAGTAGTGCTTCTCCAACCATTGTAGCTAATACGACCAGAACTGCAGCACTAACATCGCCAAATGAAGCATCGAGTTGATTGTTTTTGTTAATATTTAGTTGTGTATTGCTTTCTTTTTACTTGACATGATATTTCTTTTGAACATGGAATTGACATGATATTAGTGTATAAGATTTGCTATATTTGATATATGTTAATATTATCATTTTATCAATAACTTTATTTATGTTAATTTTTATTAAAGTTTTAATTATTATAATTAAAATGATAAATTTATTAATAAAAAAAAATCGTCATTAAAAGTTTTGGTATCGATTTATTATTGCCACGAAAAGTAATCTTTAGTGGCGTCATCATTTAGTCGTCACTAAAATTTAAAGGTTGAAAAATGAATAATAAAATCTTTAGTGGCGACTTATAGTTGCCACAAAAAATAAATATTGAAACATTTAGTGGCGACCTTAAGTCGTCACTAAAACCTTACCAAAACCTTTAGTAGCGACTATATAAAGTAGCCACTAAAAATATATTTTCTTTCGTGCCGACTAAACACTTAAGGCAGTGATATTTAATAGATTCTGTGGTGACTATAGTTGCCATAGAAAGTACTTTCAATGGCGATTCCATTAGTCGCCACTGAAAACTTTTAGTGACAGTAGTATCTGCAACGACTTGGCAGCGACCAAAAGTCACTGCTAAAGCTTTTTATCAGCGATTTTTAGACTTTTAGAGGCGACTTTAGTCGCCGCTGAAAGTCTTTTTTTTTTGTTTTTAATAGTACTAACATATTTTAGAAAATAATTTAAAGTACGTTTAAGAACAAATGACTTCAATTTTTTTGTTCATATGTGTCTTCCACTTATTCTCAACTTTATATAAGATTTGTAAAGATTTAGGATGATAGTATGATTGAGTCGCCACTGAAAACTTTCAGTGACAGTAGTATCTGCAACGACTTGGCAGCGACCAAAAGTCACTGCTAAAGCTTTTTATCAGCGATTTTTAGACTTTTAGAGGCGACTTTAGTCGCCGCTGAAAGTCTTTTTTGTTTTGTTTTTAATAGTACTAACATATTTTAGAAAATAATTTAAAGTACGTTTAAGAACAAATGACTTCAATTTTTTTGTTCATATGTGTCTTCCACTTATTCTCAACTTTATCTAAGATTTGTAAAGATTTAGGATGATAGTATGATTGATGGATCATATTAGTTAATATATACATTTCGGTAATGACAACAAAGTTGAGCTCATTTGGTTACTTTTGTAAAGCATTATTATAAGGTTATACATATAGCTCAAGTGAGAGATTGTTGGATCATTAATCTAATGTTGGGCTTATATGTGAATAATTATGTGATGCGGACTGTCAAATAAGGTTAAACCCAATTGAAAGTAATCAACTAAGTTTTTGGTATTTTGGGATTTAATGCATCTAAAAGATTGTGGACCTTTAATGTGTAGAGACCTAATGGATAATTTCTACTTTATGATGTAAAAAATAGGAATATCAAATGTAATAGAAAGTTATCTATATACATGGTGGTTATAGTCCCTAGATCACACGTAATATAACTCGTATCCTTTAGTTTCTGTTTTCTGAAATCCCTTCGTCAAAGATAGGCCACAAAGGAAAATTAAAGGGTTCTCTAATACATACGTCGCCATAAGAAAAATGATCTTCTATGATGAATTTTCTATGACAACTTAAAAAGTTGTCACTGAACGTACTTTCAATTACGACTTTTAAGGGTCATCACAAAAACATACCCTTTTAGTAATGCTTTTGATGCAGTCATCACGAAAAGGGGAGTTTCAGTGACGACCTTTTGGGTGGTCACTACAAAATATTTTTCAATGATGATTAGGTCTTCACTGGAAGTTAAAGAGAAACAAGAAAACCTAAAAAAGGAAGCTCAATTTTTGTTGCTTGTGACAAAAAAATGCTATTTTTTTTCTTCATTGTCCGACTGTCACTCATTTCACTCATGAAAGAACCAACTTGTAAGAAAAACCCTCTTGCTTGATGTCGTTTTTCCATCGGTGAGATAACCCCAACACCAACCCATCGCGATTTCCATCCTCAAAGAATCAACTGCACTGTGAACAACTGTAGGGGTGGCCACCGTGAAGAACATTGTTGCCCAATTCTTCATAGTGTCATTAGATCTTAGATATTGTAACTCTCCTATATACTTCCTCTTGTTTTTTTGCTAATTTTTTATTAAGTTTGGAAATGATGCTTTTAAGGGTTTTGTTTTTGGAATTGAGCTGATTTTATAAATTTTGCTCATAAGACCAAATGTTTGAAATTGAGAAGTTTTTTTTGGCTATGTTTGGGAAGCTTTTGTGCTAGGTGAAGATTGAGGGCTTTTTCTCTATGTTTAGGAAGCTTCCATGCTGGGATGCAATTCACCAATAAGTCCACAACCCCTCAACATTATGTTATGTTTACCAAAATTGAGAGGTGTTCTTACTTTGCTTCTTCTTTCTCTTTTTGGCAACTCCATTGTCTTCAAGTAAAGAAAAGGAATTGTTATATTATTTGTGCAAGAAGAAAGAAAGCATCACCTTAATTTAATTTAGAGCTTCTATAATGAACAATGTATATTATTTGCACAAAAAGGAAGAAAACATTACCTTATTCTAGTATACACATAAATATGTAATGGCACATTTAAATATTTAAATAGTAGACGAAAAATAAAATGATTTACATTAAGGAAGTCATAAAGAATTAAAGGATTGATTTTTATACTATATTTAATAACTAAAAAATAATTTTGGTTCCTTACACACATCATTATGTTTTTTCATATTATGTTATGGGAGTGTCTTAACTAATATGGCATGCACTACTTAATCACAAAACATAATATTTAAATATTTAAATGGAGCTACTCAACAAATTAATTTGTGGCAAACTATGCAACTATTGCTCTGCTATAGCCAATTCATGTAAGCAACGGTAAAGGTGATAATAGATAAATTCATAAAAACCTATTTCATTGTAAAACTTTACATTTTATAGCAAAATACTCACTCTAATTCACTGTCATATGAGATATCAATAGTATTAGGCTCATACATTTAGATGTGCAATTTGATATTTAGATTAAAAGACAAAAAGGAGATAACAGATAAATTCATAAAAACCTTATAAAACTATAATTCCAAAAAAGCAATACAAAATTTTATGATGAATAAGCAAGCAAACAACAAGCGTGACAAATAATAATACAGTTCTCGAAATTTCAAAAGGGAAGTTTATTAAAAGTCAAACCTTTGTTTAAGAAAATTGTAAGTTTTCTCTAGCTACGGGTAAGGTGAAGATACAGGGAGGGTGAAGAACTTCTCTCACTGGCTTTTCATAGGTGTTTTATCTTCCATAGGGGATAGTCTTTTAAGATTATGGAGATAGTCAATAATCAGTGTCGGTGTGTGTGTGTACAAGTGCGCACTTTCCAATAGATTCATCTTGTAGGAAATATTAATTATCA
Organism: Gleditsia sinensis; assembly: GCA_037074535.1. NCBI lineage: Eukaryota > Viridiplantae > Streptophyta > Magnoliopsida > Fabales > Fabaceae > Gleditsia > Gleditsia sinensis. The sequence goes on from CM073473.1 coordinate 30,333,100, forward strand.
AAATGGCCCAAGAGCAGCCCATAGAGATAAATGAAAAATTTTTAAACTTAGAATAGATACCATGTTTAGTAATTATGCATACATTTTAGGGTCAGCTAATAATGGAAACACCTCTAAAGTTGGTACTAGATGGAGAACACCAACATTTAGAGCACTTGCAACACCAACATATAATATCTTTATTCATGAATCACATGGGATTCATAAATTTGATAGTTAGTTCTGTAAGAATGAATTTTTTCAATTACATAGGGCCAATAGAGCAAACAACAAGAAGATGTGGTTTAGTGAAATTGGACTGGAGGATGATAGTACTTAGGAGAAGGGATGATAGCAAAACATATTTGGTTTGTGCATTTTTTTAAGTAAAGATTTATTTCTTATGTTTTGTTGCTGAGATGGCATTATATGATGAAAGCTATTTGACTTAGTGAAATTGGATTGGGGGATGATAATACTTAGGAGGGGGGATAATATCAAAACATATTTGGCTTGTGTATTTTTTCAAGTGAAGATTTATTTCTTCTATTAGCATTCACCAGGAAACTTTTTAAAGTGGATGGAGATCGTAAAATGAGAACCACAAAATTGTTGGCATAAATGGAGCAATAATTATTTAGTTTAGATAAAGGAATGGATATGATTTGGAAGGAGAACACCAAAAAAAATCAATATATTTTTTAAATGTTTGATCATTTTTGGGATAATAATCCCTGAAAGAAACGTTTTCTTATTGATAGATAGATATATGGGTTAAATTGAGTTAGTATACTAGTTAGTTAATTATGTGTGTATAAATAAGAGATTATAAGACTTTAATAGTAATGTGAATCCATCATTTAAATATAAATATATTAGGATGTGTTTGTAAATGCTAGTTTTTACCAGACTTAGTATTAGTGAGAGATGACTTATATTCTACCTATGTTTTACTTATTATTCATATCAGTAATAATGACACTTAAGCTTAGATTCATTGATGATTTTTTTATATATATCTCTGAAAAGTATGATGGTCAAAAGAGTAGGATTTCTTTTATAAATAAACCAACGTTATCATCCTATATTTGTAACTGGGGCAAGCATACTTTAATTTTGGGCAATAATGAAAGTCTTATAGTAGTGTATGAGTATCCTTCAAAGACAACAACCATCAATGCTTTATTTAATTTGATTGTGATTGTTAGAAATCACTTAGTTGCGTGCGCGCGCACACACACTTATATATATATATATAATTATTGTTACTATTTAATTCGCACTCATTCTGGGTTACTTTCTAGTGTTAATTTGCTATTATGTGTTATAAAAAGGGACAAATTCCAATAGCTCCAACAAGTAGTATTATACCAAATTCTACAACTAATGCAGCACCGGTATCTCCAAGAGAACAACCAAATTGATTGTTTAAATTTGTGGATATTTTGTTATGTGTACTATTTTTTGTTAACTGACATTTGGTAATTGTTTACTAACAAATACTTGTTATAGTTGAAGTTATCTCAATACATATCATTTTATTACTTCTTTTGGTTCTTAATTTTTTTCCCATTATACTTTACTATTTTTAGTGCAAATGTAATTATAAATATAAAAAAAACTAATAGAGAGGATTCAGTGATGACTTATTCGTCACTAAAACCCTCAATGTAAGATACTTTCAGTGACAACTTCCTTTCTCACTGAAACCCTCCATATTAGATACTTTCCGTGACAACTTCAAAAAGTCGTCATTGAAAATAGATCTAGTGAGGACTTATTCGTCGTTGAAACTCTCCATATTAGATACTTTTTGTAACAACTCTAAAAATTACCGCTAAAAATAGATTCAGTAACGACTTTATTCGTCATTGAAACGCTCTGTGTATGATAATTTCGGTGACAAAATTGAATTGAGATGCTATACCAAATAAAAGTATAGACATTTAACATTTCAAAATCTCTATGATTGCTCATTTTCATAAAATATTAATTGTATTTTTTTAATATTTTTTAATTGTCATATACTAAGAATGATAATCTATATTAGTATGGTTTTGGAATTTTTAGTCTCTTTTGGTATAGGTGTTTTTTTTTTAAAAATAGTGGATAGTTTCTAATTTGGTTACTTAAAAAGATAATGAGTAGTATTATTTTTAACGAAAAATATAATGGGTAGTTTTTATTTTGTTATAGATAATGAGTAATTCTAAGCATATAAATAAATGTTAATGGTTGATAATTGTTAATTTTTCAAATCAATATAAAATAAATAACTCTAAATATGATCTAAGATTTTTTTCAACTAAATTCATAAATGAATTAGAACATATAATAAAAAAAGGTATAACAGGGGAGGAGAATTGTTGAGAGTAGAGAGAGAAGTCTCCTTTGTGGGTGTACGAATTCCTTTGAATCCTTACAACACAATAACTAGTTTCAATAGTGCTCCTTCAAGCTACTTTTAGGAAATCATCAACTCTTCTTCTGAGTTCTCATGTTCTAGTGGTATAGCGATTTTTTTATTAAAAATAGTCTTAGTTTTTGGAGCAATTATCTGATAGATGTTATTTTAGACTGTAAATTATGATGGGAAAAAAGGACCTATGATAAATAAAAATAATCTTCCCAAATACTTGTGGAAGAATATATAATACTAGTGCATAACAAATAATCACAATATAAAATATAAATCAAGGGACAACATTATTTTTAACGTGGTAAAACCCCTCAATGTAAGAGGTGAAAAACCCCAGAGGATGTAGTCCAATAAAGTCTCCACTATAATAAGATAATAGAATACATAATAGTTTTCCTAATCGCACTAGGGCTCACAACAAATATAAATTATTCACCAACATAGTGGAATACAACTAGAGAATAAACAACCCTCCTACTAGGTAAGGATCATAGTACAGCCATAGAGAGGAATAACAATATTCAAACGATATGATATGTATTATTCAGTGTTAGGAATAACATACTAAAATTTCATCAAAATCAAAATGAGTTTACCTATTTGATCTTTTAGCCAAAGTTTGAAAAATACCAATTCTTCCTTTCATGCAGTGCCACAACTATGTCTCTTTGGTGCTATATTTTTATACTATTCCACCTTATTTCATATAAACAAAATGGATTATGAAAAGGTTCTAGACTTTTGTCTCTTTCTTATTAAAAGACCACAACCCAACTTAGTCTTCTTTCTTTCCAAGTTTCTATTTCATTCTCTTTTTTCCAATTCAAGAAGATGTAGGCCTTATTTGAGGAGGGACCCACCCAAAAAATCTCTCCATTTTGACTTAGGTGGGGAATGATTCTATCAAGCCATCCATCTCTTTGTATGTAATCAAGTTTAAACAACTTCATCTTAAGTGCTTCTCTTATCCAGTGATATCACATCTCTATATGCTTTGACTTGAAGTGAAATGTAGGATTCTTGTTAAGAAGGATTGCACTCTAACTATCACAAAATAAGTTGAACTTTTCTTACTTAATGCCCAACTCTTGTAGGAATTTTTCATCCACAAAAGTTATTTTGAAGCTTCTATAATTATAATGTACTCTACCTTAGTAGTAGATAAAGCAATACATTTCTATAACTTAATTGGATTTCCATGACACTACTTCCCCTCAAAAAGTCATCTTATGCCTAAAATTAAATTTCCTAGAATCTGCATCACCGACCATATTTGCATCGGTATAGCCATTTGACACAAGTTTATTAGTACCAAAACATAAAAAAACTCTGGAAGTACCTTTGAGATACCTGAGTATCCACTTCACAACATGCCAATATTCTCTAATAGGATTAGAGAGAAATCAACTCACAATACCAACTACATGAGAAATATATGGCCTTGTACACTATAATATACATCAAACTATCAATAGTTGATGCATAAGGAACATTCTTAATTTCTTCTTATCTTTCTTAATTGTAGGACATTACTGCTAACTCAACTTGAAATGCTTTGCAAGTGGAGTGTATACATTTTTTGACTTGTCAATATTAAACCTCTCCAACACCTTCTCAATATACTTTTTGTGACAAACCATAATTTCTTATTCTTCTTGTCACGAATGACTCTCATGCCAAGGATTTACCTTGTAGGTCCTAAATCTTTCATTTCAAAGGACTTGGTTAATTCATTTACAAATTCAAAATTTTCTTAATATCATGGTCAACAATCAACATATCATCAACATATAGTAAGAGAGTAATAAAATCATAATGAGAGAATTTCTTAATAAAAACACAATATTAGAAGTAAACTTACTTTACTTATGATCTGTCATAAAAGATTTAAATTTTTCATACTATCGCTTAGGTGCCAGCTTAAGTCCATACAAGTTCTTTCTTAACTTGCACACAAGTTGTTCTTTGCCATTAGCAATAAATCTTTCAGGTTGCTTCATGTAAATCTCTTCCTCCAAATCATCATAGAGAAATATAATCTTCATATCAAGCTACTCTACTTCCATATTCAAGCTAGCTATTAACCTAAGTGCAGCTTGGATTAAAGACATCTTCACCACAAGTGAAAAATTTCTTCAAAATTAATTCCCTTCTTTTAGTTAAAACTCATCACAACCAGTCATGCCTTGTACCTTGGTTATGAGTTATTTTTAATGATTTTAACTTAAACACCCATTTGTTCTTGAATGCTCTTTTTTCTTGTGACAACTTCACTAACGCATAAGTATGGTTCTCATGCAAGAATTTTATCTCATTTTGCATGATTTTAATCCACTCTTCTTTATACTCATCCTGCATAGCTTCATTAAAATTCTTAGGTTCTCCTCCATGAGTCAATAAAATGTAATATTTTATTGAGTATCTTATAGAGAGTTACTTGTTTCTAGTTGATCTTCTAAGTGTAACATGTTTAGTCTCTAATGCTAGTTGCTAAACTTGAGCATTTTCATCTATAACATCATGTGCAGGCTCATCTAATTAAGTTGTATCCTAGTGATCATTTACTTCCTCTGTGCGTTGCTCTTCTCTAGGCATAGGTGTTATATCAAGTTTAACTCAATCACCACTAACACGAGAAATTGGCTTTTCTTCTCTGTCAGGATCCTTCATTATATATTTAATCTTTCATGAACCCAGCTTCTAATAAGATCATAAAATTTATGTTCAAATCCATCTAGTCCATAACCCAAGAATATACATCATTGTCTTTGCATCAAGCTTAAACTTTTCATTTTTTGGGATATGTACAAATGATTTACATCTAAAGATTCTTAAGTGATCATAAGAGATATTTTTGCTGACCATATTCTTTCTAGAGCTTTAGACTACAAAGGTTACGTGGTAAAAGATTCAAAACATGCATAAATTTTCTCAAAGCGTCACCCTAAAATGACATTGGTAACATAGACTATAAAAGAAAACACCTAACTCCCCCCGCCAATGTTCTGTCAATCCTTTTACCTAAGCCATTTAATTTATGGATATTTAGGAGAATTCTTCTAATGTCTAATTCCCTGCTCTCTATAGTAAGTATCAAATTATTTTATATATTCACCTCCATTATCTATGTGAATACACTTCATCTTCATCTTCTCAATTTCTCTCTCAACTAAGACTTGGAACTACTTAAACACACTTAGTACTCAATCTTTTATCTTTAAAACATAAAACCAAATCTTCCTAGAGTGGTCATCAATGAATATCACAAATACATGGCACCACTAAGTGTTATTGTCTTCATAGGATTGCAAACATCGTAACAAACTAAATTAAGAATCTATGGTTTCATGAAGGGTACATGACTCTTAAAAGTAACTCTATTCTGATTTCTACCAAGTAATGAGTACACTTTTGCAAAAAAGTGCTGTTGATTCCAAATAACATATTCTTCTTGGCTAACAAGGTTATTACTTTCTCTCTCATATGACACAATTGCTTATGCCACAATTCAATTTTTTGATCATTTGACTCTACTACATTGACTCTCATTAACATGATCATAACCGTTGGTAGGGCGTCCCTTACTGGTGCACCACACGGATTTGCCATGTGACCGTGCTCATTTCTTTTCTTTTTACAATAATAGCAAAAAATATGCTTTCAATAACAAGAATGTTCATTAAAATATAATTATTACCAAAAATCATTGGTAACCATGCCATGAACATAACCATTTCAAATATCACTTCATAAAATATTTTCATGTCAAAATTTCACACTTAAGATGGTAAGAAGTTCATGCAATGGCAATGGCTATGGCATATACTAGGAATTTATTATTTTCATTTATAAGATTCTTCTTATTTTTTTAAATATTAATTTTATTTCTTTATTTTCTTGATACAGGTTTTCATCTGATTTGACCTTCTCTTACTAATCAGAGAATAACTCCCTCAATTTAACTCTGATTTAGGTGATCTGGATGTCAATTTAAAGACAAAACAATTATCTAAAGCTCTTATGTTGAACGGTTGAACAAAATATTAAGAAATCACTGTGATATTACTCCCTCAAAGAACATGTTATTTCTTCTCAGGTAAGTTCTGACATTTACCTACTAATCTGTCCATATCTCCTTCATAATAATTTCCAATTAAGTGATTCCAGTGGCTACAAATCCATGACACATATGGCTATAATTCGTATATTAACCATTTCTTTTAATTCCCTACATAATGTTCCCAGAAATTAAAACATATAAGCTATCCTAATATATTCTTCCCTGATTAACCATTTTCTGACCATTGCTTACTAATTGGACCATATCTACCTCATATTGATTTCAACTTGAGTGATTCCAGTGGATAAAAATCCGTGACACATATAGCTATAATTCTTATGTTAACCATTTATTTTAATTCCCTACAAAATGTTCTCAGAAATTAAAACACAGAAGCTATCCTAACATATTCCCTAATTAACCATTTTCTGACTTTCGGTTACTAATCAGACCATATCTACCTCATATGAACTACAAATTGAGTGATTCCAGTGGTTCAAAATCCATGACACATATAGCTATAATTTTTATGTTAACCATTTATTTTAATTCCCTATAGAATGTTCTCAAAAATTAAAACATAGAAGCTATCCTAACATAATCTTCCCTGATTAACCATTTTTTGACCTTTGCTTACTAATCGAACCATATCTACCTAATATGAACTTCAAATTGAGTGATTCCAGTGGGTAAGAATCCGTGAGACATACATTTACATTTTTCATGTTAATCATTTGTTTTAATTCCTTACCAATTCTTCCCAGAAATTTAAAAACATAAGCATAAAAGTTTGCCACCCATAGCCATACCTATGCAGAACTATCTACACCAACCTAAGCATTCAAACATACATAATATGTAACATGATATAGCAACATCCTTGACCAATCATTAAAGTTCTAAGATCAAAATCTAATATAAATATTACAAGTTTCAAAACTTTTCTTCAAAAAGAAATATTGTTAAACTTACCAAGAGCACTTAATCCTCTAGACTTTTCCTTTCTCTTTCTTCCTTTCTTCCTTTCTTCCTCTCCTTTCCTCATTCTACCTTGCTTCTATTTTTTCTCTCCCTCACTTGGACGAAAATTCTAATATTGTAAGGGTGGGTTTTGCTTAAATAGACCATCAAATAATTCACCTTTCATGATCATGGGTCTACCTTATCACAATTAGAATACACTTGGTTGAATTTTTTGGAAAACAAACAACTTTTATTCTTGTCTTCCTCTTCCTTAGTCAAGATATGCATAGAAAAAGGAGATTTGTATTTTGAAAATTATGATAATATGTTTCTAAGATAAGGGACAAGGTCCCTTTGATTTAGGGATTCATTTCTTTTTTCTTTTGTCTTCATCAAGTATGATAGGTTTGCCTTTTTATGTGGCAAATTTCTAGCCCTTGAATCTCCATTATTTGGTTGAAATTATTTGTGTGGGATAGGAATTGTTTGTCCTAATGCCATGTATTATCATACCACTTGCTAAAATTATGAGTGTAGGATATAGATGTTTTGTCCTAAAGCCTTGTATTATCATACCACTTGCTAAATTTTTGTCTTAATGCCATGTCACCTAATCTTGATTACACTATTATTTCATCACTTTACTTTTATTTTTATTTTTATTTTTCCTCTTGGGTTTGGGCTCATTCTTGCCCATTTTCTTTACTTTGGTTAAAATTCTACCTTTCATAATGGGCTTGGTCATATTTTCATAATTTTTGGGCTACCGATCCAATTTCTATATCCTAGTTCAAGTCTATGTTTTATTTCTTCATTGAGCTATCCTATTGGCTTGTTAAGAATTTATGTCAAGTAGAAAAACTCTATATGAAGTGTCCATAGGTGAAAGCCCAATTTATGGTTGGAGATACTAAACTTAGTAACTTTTGTTCTTAAATTAGGAAAAAATTACCCTAATCCAATCTTCTTAAAATTTTAAGACCTTTACTTACTTCACAAAAATTTATCTTCCTTACCTAAGAATTTCACCTTTCTTTAGCATGTTTATTTCTAATATTTTCTCTTAGATTTTCTTTCTTTACTTATTGCATTAATATTAGAACATTTCTATACATGCACGTAAGGTACAGAATTTCTAAGGATTATATTTCCTTAGATATCTAAAAATTGTCTAATAAATTTTATTTCTTTAATTAAATATTTACGTACTTTTATCAATAAAAGAAATGAAATTATCGATGTTACTTTGAATACTTTTGTACTTTTATTAATACATGAAACGAAATTAGGGATATTACATTTCTCTCCCCCTAAAAGAAATTTTGTCCTTAAAATTTCAAATATTACCTAATAAGAACAATTTCAGATATTTCTTCCTCATGACTTCTCTAGCTCCCAAGTTGCTTCTTCCGGAGTCAAACCTTCCCATAACACCTTAACTAGCGGAATAGTTTTGTTCCACAATTGCTTCACATCAGTGTCCAATATAGATGTTGGTACTATCTGGTATGTCATGTTCTCCTTTATTTGGATTGGTTCATCTCGTATCACATGTGAGGAGTCTAGAAGATACTTCCGGAGCTGTGATACATGGAAAACATTGTGTAGGTTGGACAAATTCGGTGGAAGGGCAACTTGATATACCGATGTCCCCACTTTCTTTAGAATCTGATAGGGTCCCAAAAATCGCGGACTTGACTTTCTAGTTTTGAGAGACCTACCAACTCTAGTTGTCGGGGAAAATTTTAGAAATATATGGTCTCCTTCCTCAAACGCTAGAGGTCTATGTCTCTTATCGTAGTAACTCTTTTGCCGACTTTGAACTATAAGTATTTTGTCTCGTATCATCCTAATTTGTTCAGTGGTTTGTTGAACTAGATCAGGACCCAGCAAGTTCTTTTCTCATACCTCAAACCAGCATAGTGGAGATTGGCACTTCCTATCGTATAAAGTTTCGTAGGGGGCCATCTTAATACTGGAGTGATACCTATTATTATAAGAAAACTCTACTAAAGGTAGGTACTTATCCCATCCTTTACCTTGCTCTATCACATAGACCCTTAACATATCTTCTAGAGTTTGAATGGTCCGTTCTGTCTGCCCGTCAGTTTGAGGATGATAGGCAGTACTAAACTGCAACTGGGTTCCAAAAGCTTCCTGCAACGCATTCTAAAACCTCGACGTAAACCTTAGATCTCTATCAGAAACGATATTTAAGGAAATTCCATGTAGTCTAACTATTTCCTAGACATATAATTGGGCCAATTTGTTCAGTGAAGAGTTAATTTTTATGGACAAAAAGTGAGCAGATTTGGTTAATCTATCAATAATTACCTAGATAGAGTTATGTCCCACTGAAGTCTTAGGTAAACCCACAATAAAATCCATTGAGATACTGTCCCATTTCCATTTAGGGATCTTAAAAGGTTGTAGAAATCCCGCTGACTTTTGATGCTATACCTTCACCTTTTGACAAATGAGACATTTCGCCACAAACTCGGCAATGTCCTTTTTCATCCCTAGCCACCAATGCATCCTCTTTAAATCCTGATACATTTTAGTGCATCCAGTATGGACTGTGTATTTACTTTGATGTGCTTCTTGCAGGATCTTAGTCTTCAACTCTCATTCTTGAGGGACACAAATCCTTCCTTGATACATGATTGCTCCATCTTCCATGACAGAAAAATTACCTTGATCTTTATGATCCTGTAAGTATTGGTCGTGAGCTTGAGCCTCTTTAATCTGGACTCTAAGGTTACACCCTATACTTAAACCATTAATGATTAGCTTCTTTGGAGTAAGAGTAGTGTCCAGCTTCAAATTTTGAAACTCCTTTAGCATTTGCATCTCATACATCATCATCTGTCCCATGTGTAGAGATTTTCAACTCAGAGCATCAGTTATAACATTTTCTTTTCCCGGATGATACTTTATCTCAAAGTTATAGTCATTGAGAAATTCCACTCATATTTGTTGCCTCATATTTAACTCCTTCTGATCAAAGAGATATTTAAGACTCTTGTGATCATAATATACTTCAAAGGTTGCTCCGTATAAGTAGTGTCGCCAAATGTTTAAAGCAAACACCACCGCCGCTAATTCAAGATCATGGGTTGGATAGTTTCCTTCGTGGGATCTCAGTTGCCTAGAGGCGTAAGCAACTACTCTCTTATCTTGCATCAGCACACATCCTAGCCCTTTCTTTGAAGCGTCACTATACACTTCAAAATGTCCTGTAGGGTTTGGAATAATTAAAACAAGAGGAGTGGTCAGTCTTGTCTTAAGCTCCTGGAAACTAACTTCACATTGATCAGTCCATTTGAAAGGACTTCCCTTCCTGGTCAATTTAGTCAATGGCAAGGCTATACGAGAGAAGTTTTGTATAAACCTCCTGTAGTATCCTGCCAAACCCAGGAAACTTCTGACTTCAGTAACCATCTTTGGTCTCTCCTGCTAAATCACTGCTTCCGTCTTGCTAGGATCTACGGCTACCCCTCTATTAGAGATGGCATGTTTGAGAAACTTCACCTCTGACAGCCAAAATTCACACTTCTATAATTTGGCATATAAATTTTTCTCTTTCAGCACTTGCAGCACGATTCGAAGATGTTGTTCATGTTCTTTCTCACTCTTAGAATATATCAAGATGTCATCAATGAATACTACAACAAATTGATCTAGGTAGGGTCGAAAAATGCAATTCATGTAATCCATGACAATTGCAAGTGCATTCGTCAACTCGAAGGGCATTACGAGAAACTCATAGTGCCCATATCTAGTCCTGAAGGAAGTTTTTGGTACGTCTTCCTCCTTGATCCTAATCTGATGATATCCTGACCTCAAGTCAATTTTAGTAAAGATGAAGGCTCCCTTCAGTTGATCCAATAAGTCATCTATCCTAGGGAAAGGGTACTTATTTTTGATAGTCACCTTATTCAGCTGTCTGTAATCTATGCATAGTCTCAAGCTCCCGTCTTTCTTCTTAACAAACAATACAGGAGCTCCCCAAGGTGATACATTCGGTCTAATGAATTGCTTGTCTAATAGTTCCTCAAACTGTTTCTTGAGTTCATGTAGTTCCTTCGATGCCATTCTATATGGTGCAATAGAGATAGGCCCTATCCCAAGTAGGAGATCAATAGAGAACTCTATCTCTCTCTTGGGAGGTAAGCCTGGAATATCTGATGGAAATACTTCAGAAAAATCGTTGGCTATTGAGATTTCATCAAGCTTCGATTCGACTTCTAGGTTTGATAAATACAAGAGAATGTATCCAAGTACTCCATTCTTCAACTCCCTATTAACTTGATTGGCATTAAGCATTAATAACTGCACCTTCTCTTTCAGAGTAGAAGGTATAAATTCAACGGTCTTGTTACAACAGTTTAGCAAGACTCAATTTCTAGACATACAGTCTAACCCTAGAATGACCTCAATACCTCTTAAAGGTAAACAGACGAGGTCTATAGAAAAAGTTTTCTCCTGGATGGTGACTTGACAGTCCTTACATACAGAGGAAGTTAATACACTTTCCCCTGTGGGGGTTACTACAGATAGCCCATAGGGAGTTTCAGAAATAGGAAACTGAAACTTCTTAATACATTCTTCGGATATAAATGAATGACTAGCACCAGAGTCAAATAACACCATAAGAGCAAATCCATAGATATAGCATGTACCATGAATCATTTCAGAAGATTGAGCTGCCTCTTGGCCGCTCAAGGTGAAAACCCTTCCTTTCACCTGAGGCCTCTGTTCTGGTTGCTTCCCCACATTCTGTGGGCAGTTTCTCACAAAATGACCCTTCTATCCGCAGTTGAAGTAGACATCTTGTCCTATGTAGCATGGCTGATTACTATGCATGCGTCCGCACTTATCGCACTTGACTAAGGTGAGGTATTGTTGGAAAGGTCTAGGACCCGCAATCAATGGCCTCTTACCAGCTCCATATCCACTTCTTCTCACATTCTTGTTAGGGTTGGAAAATTTTTTCTTCCTTTTCCATAGATTTCGCCTTTACTTTTCGTCCTCCACTGCCTTTAAACTTTTCTCCAAGAGTCTACATTTATTGATTAGAGGCACAAAATCCCTAATCTCCATAGCTACAACAGCATTCTTTATGTCCAGGTTCAGTCCTGCTTCGAACTTAACAACCTTCTATGCTTCATTAGGGTTAAATCGCAGATAAGAGGAGAACTTAGACAATTCCTCGAACCTCGCGATGTATTGGTCTATAGTCATGCTACCCTGCCTGAGTTGGACAAATTCAATCTCTTTCTCTGCTCGCACAGTACTTGGAAAGTACTTTTCGAAAAATGTGTCTTTGAATACCTGCCAAGTGATCTGCCTTCCCTGGTGAGCTAAAAGTTCTCTAGCTCCACACCACCAGTATTCTGCTTCATCTTTTAGCATATATGCAACAAAGATTACTTGCTGCTCCTCAGTACAGCCCATCACTTCAAAGATTTTCTCTAACTCCCTTATCTATCTTTTAGTTACAATCAGGTCAAAGCCGCCTTGAAAACAAGGTGGCCTAGTCCTCAGGAACTCGGATATGCCGTTATCATTTCCAGCCATCTGGTTGTTAACACAATTCACATTATTCGAGTTATTAGCATTCTAGAGGAATTGTAGAATTTGATTAGTGGTCATGACTTGGTCTTGAATTGACGTGGCCAGGTTGTGCAGGGTTTCCTCCGCATTATTTGCCGGATTCCTCCTTGGTGGTGCCATTTCCTACTGTGGCAAAAACAAAGTTATGCTGTTATTGAGGTGATCAAGCCCAATAGTTAGTTCAAAAATTTTTAACAGTAGTCATAACACCACCTCGGCATGTAGGTAGAAAACACTAGTAATTTCTTACCTATATGAATTCACTGATCCCTACACAGCACAACCACAAACATACTCAAGACACTATAAGATCGATTCAGATAACCATCCACCCACTGGCCATCTAGGATCGACCTCCTCTGATACCAATTATGTAACAACTTAATTTTTTTATATTATTATACAATATAGAGTTTACATACATGTCATTAATCAAAACATACGTACAACATATCAAACACATAAAAATCTACATCTTATTTATTCTGGTTGACCAATTCTGGAGATACAGGTGCGGGTGGTTGCACTTTCACCGGGATCTAAGCCAACTCGACCACAAACATTTTATTTGCTTCTGGAATCTGTCAAAAATAAAGTACTCGATCCAGCGTGCATTAAAAGCTAGAGCTATAGAAAAATCTGCATAACTAATTTTTTGAACATGATATGGAAATATAGTGAGAATTAAATCTCAGTAAGTTCAACAATAAATCATCATCAATATAGCTCATCACATCATGTTCAGCTGTATAAACTACAGCAAATATCTTTGGTCACATGAATGCACTATATCTATGCACATGAGAATTGTACAAGAATGACATGTATGATAGGATTAACTATTTCCAGAATATCATATGATGACTATCAATTTATTTTCATATCAAGCTACCCCGGTCAGGGTGAGTATTTTTTACTCTCCGGTACGGGCTTTTCTCACTCCGTCTGACATGGGCCACTTTCTCTTTCTTTTCTCATTAACATGATCGTAACCGTTGGTAGGGCGTCCCCTACTAGTGCACCACACGGATTTGCCATGTGACCGTGCTTATTTCTTTTCTTTTCACAATAATAGCTAAAAGTATGCTTTCAATAATAAGAATGTTCATTAAAATATAATTATTACCAAAAATCATTGGTAACCATGCCATGAATATAACCATTTCAAATATCACTTCATAAAATATTTCAATGTTAAAATTTCACACTTAAGATAGTAAAAAATTCATGCAATGGCAATGGCTATGGCATATACTAGAAATTTATTATTTTCATTTATCAGATTCTTTTTTTTTAAATATTAATTTTATTTCTTTATTTTTTTGATGCAGGTTTTCATCCTATCTGACCTTCTCTTACTAATCAGAGAATAACTCCCTCAATTTAACTCGAATTTAGGTCATCTTGATATCAATTTAAAGAAAAAACAATTATCTAAAACTCTTATGTTGAACGGTTGAACAAAATATTAAGAAATCATGGTGATATTACTCCCTCAAAGAACATGTTATTTCTTCTCAGGTATGTTTTGATCTCTACCTACTAATCTATCCATATCTCCCTCATAATAATTCCCAATTAAGTGATTCCAGTGGCTACAAATTCATGACACATATAGCGATAATTCTTATGTTAACCATTTCTTTTAATTCCCTACATAATGTTCCCAGAAATTAAAACACAGAAACTATCCTAACATATTCTTCCCTGATTAACCATTTTCTAACCATTGCTTACTAATCAGACCATATCTACCTCATATGGACTCCAAATGGAGTGATTCCAGTGGCTAAAAATCCGTGACACATATAGCTATAATTTCTATATTAACCATTTATTTTAATTCCCTATAGAATATTCTCAGAAATTAAAACACAGAAACTATCCTAACATATTCTTCCCTGATTAACCATTTTCTGACCTTTGCTTACTAATCAGACCATATATACCTCATATGGACTCCAAATTAAGTGATTCCAGTGGATAAAAATCCGTGAGACATACATCTACATTTATCATGTTAATAATTTGTTTTGATTCCTTACCAATTCTTCCCAGAATTTTAAAAATAGAAGCATAAAAGTTTGCCACCCATAGCCATACCTATGCAGAACTATCTACACCAACCTAAGTATTCAAACATACATGATATGTAACATGATATAACAACATCCATGACCAATCATTAAAGTTCTAAGATCAAAATATAATATAAATATTACAAGTTTCAAAACTTTTTTTCAAAAAGAAATATTGTTAAACTTACCTGGAGTACTTAATCCTCTAGACTTCTCCTTCTTCTTTCTTTCTCTCCTTTCCTCACTCTACCTTGCTTCTATTTTTCCTCTCCCTCACTTAGACAAAAATTCTAATGTTGTAAGGGTGGGTTTTGCTTAAATTGACCATCAAATAATTCACCTTTCATAATCATGGGTCTACCTTATCACAATTAGGATACACTTGGTTGAATTTTTTGGAAAACAAACAACTTATGTTCTTGTCTTCCTCTTCCTTAGTCAAGATATGCATAGCAAAAGGAGATTTGTATTTTGAAAATTATGATAATATGTTTCTAATATAAGGGACAAGGTCCCTTTGATTTAGGGATTCATTTCCTTTTTCTTTTATCTTCATCAAGTATGATAGGTTTGCCTTTTTAGGTGGCAAATTTCTAGCCATTGAATCTCCATTATTTGGTTGAAATTATTTGTGTGGGATAAGAATTTTTTGTCCTAATGTCATATATTATCATACCACTTGCTAAAATTATGAGTGTAGGATATAGATGTTTTGTCCTAAAGCCTTGTATTATCATACCACTTGCTAAATTTTTGTCTTAATGCCATGTCACCTAATCTTGATTACACCATTATTTTATCACTTTACTTTTATTTTTATTTTTATTTTTCCTCTTGGATTTGGGCTCATTTTTGCCCATTTTCTTTACTTTGGTTAAAATTCTATCTTTTATAATGGGCTTGGTCATATTTTCATGATTTTTGGGCTACCGGTCCAATTTCTATATCTTAGTCCAAGTCTATGTTTTATTTCTTTATTGGGCTATCCTATTGGCTTGCTAAGAATTTATGTCAAGTAAAAAAACTCTATATGAAGTTTCCATAGGTAAAAACCCAATTTATGGGTGGAGATACTAAACTTAGTAACTTTTGTTCTTAAATTAGGAAAAAATTACCCTAATATAATCTTCTTGAAATTTTAAGACCTTTACTTACTTCACAAAAATTTATCTTCGTTACCTAAGAATTTCACCTTTCTTTAGCATGTATATTTCTAATATTTTCTCTTAGGTTTTCTTTCTTTACCTATTCCATTAATATTAGAACATTTCTATATATGTACGTAAGGTGAAGAATTTCTAAGGATTATATTTCTTTAGATATCTAAAAATTGTCTAATAAATTTTATTTCCTTAGTTAAATATTTACGTACTTTTATCAATAAAAGAAATGAAATTATGGATGTTACTTTGAATACTTTTGTACTTTTATTAATACATGAAACAAAATTAGGGATGTTACAGATGACATAAATTTTATTATATGAGTACATCCATATGTTGATTTGAGAGGTTTTAGGATGATTTATCTGCTCACTGAGTTGTAAAACTTACTACACGTGGTTTATATGTTTTTCAGATAAAGACCCAGAATTTGGTCCTGCGGCTTCCTGAACGACTAGGTGTCGTACTTCAGTGGTGAGCCTAAATTGTTTCTGGGCTCTTAGTGTTTAAAATTGTAATATATTTGTACTCTAGAGTTACTTTGAACGCCACAGGCATGATCTTTGTTTCCGCTGTAAAACTAATATATGTAGATCTGGCATGTATAATTAGCTATGTTGAAATTTGTAAACGTATGATACTATCCTGATATTCAATAATATAAAGTTGATTTCCAATTGATAAAGATAAAGCTATCGGAAAGTAATGTTATTCACATTCCTAAAATTAGGGGTGTGACAATATATATAATAAAAAATTAAATTTTAAATATTTAATTATTAAATAATAATAAGTAAAAAATAAAAGAAATAAAAAGGGGGAGGGGGAGATGCAAAAGAAGAGAAATCTCCGTAAACTGAATGAATAGTGATTAATAATATTTTCTCTATCATTATTTTTTATCTCTAAATTTGAAGTGTCTACAAGGTTCTAATCAAAAAACTGAGGGTACCATTACATTCAGGACAAATAATACTATTATTTTGGTTGAACAATTTTTCAAATCAGCCGTAGAATCGCCGCATATCGGAAGTAAAATTTTTTTAGAAAAAGGTAAACTCTGAAACTCCTATTTAGAGACCTTAAATTGAAAATCTGACACCGTAGATAGATTCAGGAGCTAGATAAATTTTAAGATATGAAATTTTTCAGCCATCTGACAACTTTTTGTGCGTCGTGAATAGTAAATTCGGCGGATATGAATAGTGATTTATGGATGTGAATAATATTTTCCTACCGTGAATAGTATTCATCAGTTGACCAGTGTTGACCAAGCTCTCTGAAGCTAAATTACACGAGTTCAGAGTATTTCTTAAGTTTTTGGACCTTCCAGACTCGTTTTTGAGATCTATTTGGTCAAATTAAAATTTAAAAAGTACATTGTAGGACTGTCTAACCAGGAGCCTTACCCTTTGAGTAGATAATTCTTTCTATGACTTACCTTATGCTCTTCTTGAACTTAAAATGTATAATTGATTTTGTTTACAAGTTATTCATACTTTTATATGCTTCTGAAGTTGATTAAATTATCTGAATTGATTACAATTTGGTATATAGTTTAATAAGAGTATGGTTTTGAAAATAAATTTTTGAATTCATTGAATATGTGATTTTAAATATATTTCTCATCATATGGTAAATGAAAGATATTGTGCACGTGGTATTGATATGTAAATTTATATGATTACCTTTGAAAATGACATGTATATGTGATTACTCTGATTGGAAAATTTCTAACAGAGGAATTATACTGAAACTGAAATTTCTGAATTATATTGAAATCTCTGTTTTGAACGATATGACATATGTGCAAATATGATTTCTATAGAGAAATCCAATTAGAAACACTGTTTGCTAACAGCAGGTGATGTTAACCCTAGTGCACCTTGATACCTCAGCTAGTAGGGGTGTGCTAACCTTATGTGACGGCCAACACATGAGATATGATATGTAAAGGAGAATGGAATGCCTCCTATATGGGCGAGATGGCGACTATATACTATGTGATTTTTTCTCCCTTGCTATGTGCTTGGGAAATATCCATATTAGAGTCTCTTCGCACGTCCTCTTGAATGGTGGTAGGGCAAACCTTGGCTGAGATACTAAGTATAGGCAAATCCTACACCAACAAGTACGGAAGAGATTGAACTCTGATATGGGATCCTCCTAATATTTTCATGTGAAATATTTTTTGATGCATAATAACATTTGATTAATGATCATACAGTACAATATATGGTTTTGGATATCTGAATATCCTTTAATTCAAGAATATTTGAAATGCGGATCTCATATGGATGCACTTCCGAATTAATATTTTCTACGTGATAAATTTTAAAATATAAGTACATGTATATGTTGATCTAAGAGGTCATAGAAGGTATTATCTGCTCACTTAGTTGTCAAACTCACTACACGATACTTACATTTTTTTTTTCATATGAAAATATAGAGTTAGTCCTTCCGCTTCAGATAGTTGACTAGTTAGACAACATGATCTCTAGATGAACCTACTTTGTTTCTAGGGCTCGTAGATTTTGATTATATTGTACTTGTACTCTAGAGTATGTTTTGAACGCTACAAGTAGTATCCCTGCTTCTGCTGTAATTTAATGTTTATAGATTTGGTTTGTATATTGTGTATACATAGGAATACCTATATGTAAAAGAGTGTATTGTACATGTTATGAAAAATATATCTTCATAAAGTATGTGTCTCACGTGCCTTAAAATTTGGGGCGTGACAAGTTGGTATCAGACCATTAGGTTTTCCTGTGGCTATCAGAGCAAAGGATTCTTTAGTACGATCTTTAGTATAGATATGAGCCAGACATATTTTATATTTCAGGTGCTGTTGTGGGATTTTATAAGGTTTTAATTTTCTTTCCATTCCAATATTGGAAAATTTCCTAGTATAAGATTGATTAAATATTGTAGTATTTTAAAAAGTATCTATGGGCCAATTTCTACCTAAAGTGATAGGGATAGACGTGCCAGAGAATTTAAAGAATTGAAACAGATGCCTAATATAACCATTTCTGAATGTGACATCTGTTTTCCCTGGTTGTCTAGATATGATAGACTTTGATGTGATACTAAAAATGAATTGGTTGGTATTATTTCATGTCATTTTGGAATATCACTTTACGGTGATTAAATTTAATATTCTTAGAGAATTTTCTTTCTACATACAAAGAGACTGTAGTGAGGTATCCAGTAATCTAATTAGCAACCCATAAGTTATTACAAAAAGGATGCTAATGATATTTTGGCAGTGATCAAAGATATAGAGAATTTCCTTATGTGTTCCCTAAACAATTTCTAGGATTACCCAGAAACGATAAATAAAATTTGGTATTGATTTATTTCCTGAAAATTAACCAATATCTATATTCTCATATAGAATGGCACCCACTGAACTTAAGGAAATGAAAAAAGAATTAGTTACAAAATGTGTTAGACAAGGGATTTAAATGCCTTAGTACTTTTTCTTGGAGTGCTCCAGTTTTATCTGTGAAAAAGAAAAATGGATTGATGTGATTGTGCATAAATTATAGACAGTTGAATAATGCAACAGTGTGGAATAAATACACATGACCTCATATAGATGATATGTTTGACCAGCTATAGGGTGCTCAATGTTTTTTTAAAAAAAATTGATTGAGATTTAGGTATCATCAATTGAAGATAAGGGAAGAGAATAATTTGAAAACTGTTTTCAGGATTCAACATGGGCACTATGAGTTTTTAGTAATGTCATTTGATTTGACAAATGCCCTCTCTGCATTTATGGACTTGAAAAATAGAGTATTGAAACCATCCCTTGATCAATTTGTTATTATATTTATTGATGACATATTATAATATTTCAAGTTCAGAGGATCATAAATAACATTTGAAGATAGTTTTACAAACTCTAAGAGAGTATGGTTGGCCAAGATGGTATCTAAGTAGACCATAAGAAAGTAAAAGTGGTACAACAATGGCTACATTCTACTACAGTTAAAGATGAAGATCCAAATCCAATTTGCGCTTTTTGTAATTGTCAGTTGTCCAATCTATTTGAGCTGTAATTGGATCAAGTACATGAACATATATTTGTAAAGCAACAATCAACTCCTCAGCATTTGAAGCTGAGATGAGAATTCATCATGCTGAGTGTGAGATAAACCTTTGTTCTACACCTTGATCAAGAAAAGACAATAGATCATCAAAGAAATGATTAACATTTAACAAACCTATCGATTTGTGATGCATATTCAGTTGTGCCCAAGAGACTATTTAAAAAATCTCTTCTAAAGTACAAAAATCACCTAGTAGGCAATGAAGGCATCAGTATTACTCATCATTCTAACCATGCGCTCATGCATGGAAACTACCCTAAATTCTTCCCCAGTTGTCTTCCCTATGATGTTGGATGCAGCTAGAGCTGTAGGAATACTACTTAAAACTTGACATCCTCCTACATGTGTAGCTGTAGACACGCACCCCAGTAACTCACAGTTATCTCCACCATAGACTAAATGAATTTTTATCATAGCCAGCACCATACTCAGATTTTGTGATGCGTTCACATACTTTCCATCTTTTTTAGGACTAGAACCACAAAAAACACAAATATTTTGAAATTGACAGAATGCGGTTTCCTCCATAACTATACTCACCTTAACTTTGAGTATGAAGGTAAAGATACTAATGTATGTATTTATAGAACTCAAAGAAGGGCGTACTTATAATAGCTATGTGAATAAAATGGGTATTATTAGAACAACTATGTGAGTGATTGATGGATATCAACTAAATTGTAGGTGAAAATTTCAAAAATGACGGCACACATACATATGTACAGTAGTTGTGACTGTGACCCATATTAAGCATATAAAGAGAATAAGATTAAGGTATCACCAGAAATTTTCTTTTTCTTGTTGTCCTTGATAAAGCATTGATGTCTTGATTTTTGTAGGAAAGTTATGGGTGATAGGCGTAATTGTAAAAAAAAAGTGAAAGTACAAACAAATTAATTGTTGAAGAGGGACAATCAAATAGATTATTTTATTTTTCCAATGTTCTTGCCAGTCGACTATCGGTATTATTAAGTCGACTAGATATTTTGAGAATTTTTAATTTGGACTGGTTTATTTTACAGTTGATTGATTATATCTATTTTGAAGCAATCAACTGCATCCTACCAGTTAACTACGTGCTCTTTATTCTTCACAAACTTTTATAAGCTCAGAAATTTTTTTTTCATGTGCTACTTTTCCACCGAATACCAATAGCTTTAAAGTAGATTTTGACATATATATTCAAAACTTGCAGCCACCGATTTTTGCCAAAATAACAGCTAGATTTTGTTTACAGATGTTCAAGAATTACGGCTATCGATTTTAATTTTCTTTCAATGTTTTGTCCAAATTTCTAACTTTCTATTTTTACACCATGCTCTACTATATATTTCTTTTTTTTTTTCTGCTACGTCATCCTTCATTAATATTTGACATTGAATGTAAGGTTCTCTTCCTTATTACAAGGAGTGTGAATTTTCTTCCTTTAAAACTCAATTATTATAGTGTTCAAGTGGTTAGTAGGTTAAAGTAATTGAGATTTTGAAAGGAATAGACGGATGATGGCCTTATGGTGCCTTGATGAATGTAATCAAGTGAATTAGTGGTGTTGAAGTTCTTGAGAAATAAAATATGAGAAGTAGGATTTAAATTAATTTTTGAACTCTTAATTTGGAAATATGGAGAATATTTTGAGAACTATATCCAAAAATAATGTAGAGCGATCAAGGTATTTGTGTTAAGGGTTTATACTATGTTAAGTTGAGTCTAGTATCTAGGATGTAAATTATATTGAGATTGAAAATTCACGTGTGAATAATTGTTAATAAAGGAGATTTTAGAAGAAGCCATAAATTTTGAATATTGATGGGATATACTAAGATTTGAAATATTTGTATTAGTATAATGGTAAAAAGAAGATACAAGTGATATATTTTTCGTTATTTGGTGAGTCAACAAGTAAGAATTGAATATATTGTTTTAGGAGAGTTATTCAAGAAGTCTAAGGATCTTTGTTACATTATAGTATAGCTGATAGTAAATCTAAATGATGTGTTTGCATATTAGAAGTTATTTGTCCTTAGTTGAACTTGCCATATCAGTAAATATCATGCCACTATATAAATGGCACCATTTGAGGTTTTACATGAAATATAGTAAGTCTTCTAATAGGTGGATGAGTTGAATAAGGTTAAACTTTTGGAATCTAATTTGGAATATCATGCAAAAGATAGAATATGACTAACCTAAATTGATCATGTTAATTTAGAGAGCATGCTTCAAGCGTATGTCTTCGAGTTTGGAGGGAGATCTTTTAGCAGAATTTACCTATAATAAAGTGAAATTGATTAAAAAAAGAATACAAACAACTCAATAGAGACCAAAAGTCTATAAGGAACATGAATGTTGAGCACTAGAAATTATTAGTTGGTGATCAAATTTTCTTAAAGGACTCACCCATGAAAGATGTAATGAGGTTTGGAAAGAAGGAAAAAGTTAAGATTTAGTATATAGAATTTTTTGAAATCTTGGACAAGGTATGCATAGTATATATTGTCTAGCTTTGCTATTAGAATTAAGTGATGTTGGTAGAGTCTTTCTTACATCAATGCTAAGGAAATACCTATTAGATCCTTCTTATGCTATCTAATTCCAAGAAATTCAGTTGGACAATAATTTGGCTTAATTATAAGTAAAAATCGATGTGTTTTGTTGATCGACAAGTGATGAACTTATGGTTGAAGGAAATCTCTATAATTAAGATTATATGACAAAATCACACAAGTCAAGAGATTTCCTAAAAAGTAAAGATGATATATAGAAAAGATATCCCCAATTATTTGAGTAATAAGGATGGTAAGTTCGAATTATGCTTTGACTTCATTCTCTATATGTAGTAGATTGGCTAAAATTCGGGGACCGAATTTCTTAAGAGAGGAAGAATGTAATATCCTGTAATTTTTATTTTCAAATAATAATGTTTTACTATAAACAAATATATTTTTATTTTTAAAAAAATGATTATGTTTTGCTAAAAGTAAATATACTTTTAATTAAAATAATTATTATTTTGCTTAAAATAATTATATTGACTTTTAATAAATTTTTATTTTATTTTTAAAAATATTCTTTCTTTTATTATGCATAAAGATATTTATTTTGTGCCTTTTTTTATTAAAATTTTTATCAAGAAAAATCATGATTTAAGAGTGCAACTAAAGTTTTGCAATAATGTAAATTTTTAGAAATTTTTGAGATATTTTATGATAAAAAATAATAATATTATATATATAATAATAAAAAAAATTTAAATATTTAATTATTAAATAATAATAAGTAAAAAAGAAAAGAAATAAAAAGGGAGAGGGAGAGGTGCGGAAGAAGAGAAATCTTCGTAAACTGAATGAATAGTGATGAATAGTGATGAATAGTATTTTCTCTATTAATATTTTTTTTCTCTAAATCTGAAGTGTCTACAGGTTTCCGATCACAAAACTAAAACTACTATTAGATTCAGGATGAAGTATATTATGATTTTGGCAGAACAATTTTTCAAATCGGCAGTAGAATCGCCACATATTGGAAGTAGAAAATCTTAAAAAAAGGTAAACTCTGAAACTCCTATTTAAATACCT
This sequence comes from Gleditsia sinensis, assembly GCA_037074535.1. Classification (NCBI taxonomy): domain Eukaryota; kingdom Viridiplantae; phylum Streptophyta; class Magnoliopsida; order Fabales; family Fabaceae; genus Gleditsia; species Gleditsia sinensis. The sequence goes on from CM073473.1 coordinate 30,357,077, forward strand.
TAAATTGAAAATTTGATAATGTGGATGGATTCAGGAGATAGATAAACCTTAGGATATGAAATATTTCAACCATTTGACAACTTTTTGGGCATCGTGAACAGTAAATCTGAGGGGTAAGAGTAGTGATTTCTAGCGGTGAATAGTATTTTCCGATTGTGAATAGTATTCATCAGTTGACCATGTTCTCGGAGGCCAAATTGCACGATTTCAGAGTCATTTCTTAGGTTTTTAGACTTTCTGAACTCATTTTTGAGGTATATTTGGTCAAATTGAGATTGAAAAAGTACATTTTAGAACTGTCCAACTTGGAGCCTTACCTTGTGAGTAGATAATTCTTTTTATGACTTATTCTATGCTCTTCTTGAACTTCAAATGTATAATTTATTATGTTTACAAGTTATTTATATTTTTATATGCTTCTAAAATTGATTACAATATGGTATATAGTTCAAGAAGAGTATGGTTTTGAAAATAGATTTTTGAAGTCATTAAATATGTTATTTTAAATATATTTCTCATCATATGGTAAATGAAAGATATTGTGCACATGGCATTGATATGTAAAGTTATATGATTGCCTTTGAAAATGGTATGTATATGCGATTACCCTGATTGAAAAATTTCTGACAGAGGAATTGTACTGAAACTGAAATTTTTGAATTATACTGAAACCTTTGTTTTGAACGATATGACATATGTGCAAATATGATTTATGTGGAAGAATTCTATTGGAAACACTATTTGCTAACAATAGATGATGTTAACCCTGGTGCACCTTGATAGCTTAGTTAGCAGGGGTGGTGCTAGCCTCGTGTGACGGCCAACACACAGGATATAATATGTGAAGGGGAGCGGGATACCTTATATATGGGCAAGATGCCGACTATATGATATGTGATTTGCCCTCTCTTGCTGTGTGCTTAGAAAATTCCCATATTAGAGTCCCTTCCCGTGTCCTCTTGAATGGTGGTAGGGCAAACTTTGGCTGAGATACTAAGTATAGAAAAATCCTACACCAACAAAATACGAAAGAGATTGAACTCTGATATGGGATCCTCCTAATATTTTCATGTGAAATATTTTGATGCATAACAACATTTGTTTAATGATCATACAATATAGTATATGGTTTTGGATATCTGAATATCCTTTCATTTGAGAATATTTAAAATATAGGTCCTATATGGATGCACTTCCGAATTAATATTTTCTACGTGATAAATTTTAAGATATAAGTACATCCATATGTTGACCTAAGAGGTCATAGGAGGTATTATCTGCTAACTGAGTTGTCAAACTCGCTACATGATACTTACATTTTTTTTTTCAGATGAAAATATATAGTTTTGTCTTTCTCCTTCAGATAGTTGACCAACTAGACGACATGATCTCTGTGTGAGCCTACTTTATTTCCAGAACTCGTAGATTTTGATTATATTGTACTTGTACTCTAGAGTATGCTCTAAACGCTACAGGCAGGATCCCTACTTCTACTGTACTTTGATGTTTATAGACTTAGTTTGTATATTATGTATACATGGGAATACCTATCTGTAAAAGAGCGTATTATACATGTTATGAAAAAAATATGTTCGTAAAGTATATGTCTCACGTGCCTTAAAATTAGGGGTGTGACAAGGGTAAAGTGTTTCTTACCTTTAGACAACATAAAACCTATAGTGAGAATCCATCATCACTAGAAAAACTAGTATTATAGCCTTCATCACATAGCTTGTCTATGAATAGCAAATTTAGCTTGATGTCTAGAACATGATTCACACACTTGAGAGCTATTTTGGTTTCATTAGATGTCTCCAAGTTAACCTTTCCAATACCCACACATTTAATTGCTCCTTCATGTGTCATACTTACATTACCAATATCATTTGGTGAATAAGAAGGAACCAAGTCTCTTTTAGCTATAACATGAGTGGTACCATTATTAATCACCTAGTTGGTTTCATTGTGTATGAGATTAACAACATTAAGCTCTTAAATAAAGAGAAATTCTTCTTTGCATTTAATTTATCTTCATTATTTCCTTCTTTATTTTTATCGTTGTACCTATCCTTGTTTTGTTCTCTCTGCCAATATCTACAAAATTACTTGATATGGCCCTTTTTGCCATAATGGTGGTGACACAAAATTTATATATTTGCCTCTGAACTAGCTTCTACTGTTATCTTTGTTCTTTGAACCCTAGTTCTTATCTCCCCCTTAGACTAAGTAACCATAACATAGTAAGGAGGTTAAAAGGGATGCTTGAGCCATTCTTCTCATTTCTTCATTTATAACACAACTCTTAGCCAATTCCCTAGTGATTATGCCATTAAGAGTAGTGCTAGACACCAGAGCTTTGAATGTCACCTATGATTCTAGTAAAGATTCAAGAAGTATCAATAACTAAATTTTATTATCAAATGTGATACCCATAGTAGCAAGCTAATTAAAAATTCCTTGGACGGTGTTCAAGTGATATGTCATTGATGTACCATCTTGAGACCTCAAAGCCAATATCTGCTTTATCAAAAATCATCTTGTTATTTCTTATCTTTTTAGTATAAAACTAATGAGTTTTATAATATCCTAGCACGTGTCTTCCCAAATATATGGTTCAACACGTTATTTTATACACATTACCTAATGTACCCATACACTTGTCTTGGCATTAGATTCCATTCTTCATCATTTTTATCATTATCTTTTCAATAGCATATGATAATTTTTCATATAAAGTATGTCTTCCATTGTTGCCTTCCAAAAGTTATATTTAGAGTCATTCAAATTTATCATACTAGTGCTATTAACTTTCATTGTTCAACATACCATAGAAATCCAATAACATGAAGTTTTGATACCACTCTAATGGGAAGAAAGGCTTGTGATAAAGAAAATTAATCTTTCTAAATATTGTACAATAATATATAATACCAGTGTAGAATAAACAATTACAGTGAAAAATAAAAATCAAGGGAAACCAAAATTTTTAATGTAGCAAAACCCCTTAATGTAAGAGGTGAAAAAAAGCATAGGGCCTAGTCTCATAAAATATCTACTACAATAAGATAATAAGATACATAGTAGTCTTCCTAGTTGCAATAGGACTTACAAAAAATACAAATTCTTCACCAACACAGTGAAATACAACCAAAGAATAAACAACTCTCTTACTAGTTAGGGATCACAATACAACCACTATAGAAGGCATAACAATATTCAAATAGTATGATATCCTATAGTTAGTGAGAAAAACAACATATTAAAATTTTATCAAAATCAAAACGAGTTTACTTGTTTGATCTTCCAACCAAATGCTAGAAAATACTAATTATTCCTCCCATATGGCGCTATAACTATGTCTCCATAGTGCTATATATTTTTTGACTATTCCGTCTTTTTTTCATATATCCAAAATGGAATATGGAAAGAATTTAGACTTTTGTCTCTTTCTCATTAAAAGACCATCACCTAACTTATTCTTCTTTCTCTCTAAGTTTCTATGTCATTCTTTTTTGAGTAAGTATTTGGTATATTGTCGATAAATTTTAATTTATACCAGAAGGGAATCAAAATATTGTCATTTGTTTATTTAGATTAAAAAAAAATTATTAGATAAAAAATACAAGTGTTAACATTTTGATTCCTTGTTGATGGAAATTAAAGTCCATCGATAGTATATTAAATACTAACTCTTATTTTTTAAAATTTAAATAGATGTGGGGATCATTTGTGGAGGGACCCACCCAACAAATCATTTACTATTGAGAAATAAGGTATTATTTACTATTAGTGACAACATAAAGGCAGTGTGCAGGTGGTTGGCAAAGAAGGAAATAATTTTGTCGTTTACTTTCAAGAGGACGCTAATCTAGATTATGTTTACTATAATTGTCCATGGGATGTCCATAATGCTATAGTGGTTATATATTGTTGGAGGCCTAATATGATTTTAAACTAGTTTAGAGTTATCCAGTTTCCTATGTGGGTTCAATTCAAGGGACTTCCTTTAGAATATTGAATTTCGTCTGTGGCTATGTCACACCCCCAATTTAAAGGTACACGATTGTCACGAATAGTAGATAACTTTATCCTTATTTATTGCATACATACTTCAAATATATCACATAATAGGAGTAAAACATGCATTCACAAGTTTTCAGTATAACCAAATATACATGCCAAGTCTATACATATTAATTTTATAGTAGAAGTAGGGATCCTGCCTGTGGCGTTCAGAGCATACTCTAGATTACAAATACATAATGTTTAAACATTGTGAGCCTTGGAAGCAATGTAGGCTCAACCAAAGAATATGACTTCTAGTTGATCATGTAACTGTAGGTTCAAACTTTGTATCCTTATCTGAAAGAAAATGTAAATATTGTGTAGTGAGTTTGACAACTCATTGAGCAGATAAAACCTTCTATGACCTCTTAAGTCAGCATATGGATGTACACATATATTAAAATTTCACATAGAATATTATAGTTCAGAGGTAAATCCATATAAGACCCACATCTCAAATGTTCTCAGTTCAAATCATATTCAGATATTTAAAATCATATACAATACTGTATGATCATTAATCAAATAATGTTATGCATCAAAATATTTCTTATAAAAACATTAGGAGGATCCTATATCAAAACCACCATATCAGAGTTCAAGCCCTTCTATACTTTGGTAGTGTAGAATTTGCCTAAACTCAGCATCCTACTGAGGTTTTCCCTACCACCATTCAAGAGGACACGCGAAGGAACTCTAATATAGGTATTTTCTAAACACACAATAAGGGAGACAAGTCACATATCATATAGTCGGCATCTCGCCCAGATAGAAGGAATCTTGCTCTCCATCATATAACATATCACGTGTGTTGGCCATCACATGAGGCTAGCACCACCCCTGCTAGCTGAGGTACCAAGGTGTACCAAGGCTAACATCACCTGCTATTAGCAAACAATGTTTCCAATAGGATTCCTTCACAAAAATTATCATATGCACATATGCCATATCATTCAAAACAGAGCTTTCAGTATAATACAAAATTTTGATTTTAGTACAGCTCATTTATTATAAATTTCCCAATCAGGGTTTATCACATATACATGCCCTTTTTCAAGCCAATTTATAACTTTATAGATCAATGCCACGTACATAAATACTCACTTTACCATATGATGAGAAATACATTTAGAATCAGATATACAATAAGTTCAAAAATTTATTTTCAAAACTATACTCTTCTTGAACTATAAGCTAGATAATAAATAAATCAGGTAGGTTAAACCATTTTAGAGACATATAAAAGTATAAATAACTTGTAAACAGAACTAACTATACATTTAAAGTTCAAGAAGAACATATGGTAAGTCATAGAAAGAATTATCTACTTATAAAACTAGTATTCCAAGTTCGATGGCCCTAAAACATATTTTTTTCAAGTCAAATCTGATCAAATGGACCTTAAAAATGAGTCTGGAGGGTTCAAAAACTTAGGAAATGACTCCAGAATCATGAAATTTAACCTCCAAGAGCTTAGTCAATGCTGGTCAACTGAGTTACTGTTTACCACTGAAAATTACTGTTCACAGCCAGAAATTACTATTCACGACGCCCAGATTTACTATTCACAACATACAAAAGTTGTCAGATGACAGCAAAATTTCATATCCTAAAATTTTTTCACCTCGTAAATCCATGTATGGTGTCAAAATTTTAATTTAATGACTCTATGTAAGAGATTTAAAACTTACTTTCCTAAGATTTCTCCTCCACTTTTCAAAAGATTTCTAGCCAAATTTTCATAAACCAATCAGATAGAATTGTAGTCCTCGTCGTTTTGAATCCGTAGGCGGTAATGGTGTTGAAATCTGAGGTCCAAAAATACCAGAAATCTGGAGAGAAGTTTTAGGATTTTTAGAGAGAGAAAATGAATTTTGGGAGAGAGAGTGCAGAAATTTCACACCAAATTCTGTATTTGGTTTTTCTTAAAATCCTCTGAAGGACCTATTAGCAAAATTCCAATTGTTGAGAGATGTCCTTGCAATTTTTGTTATTTACATTTTGACCCCTTTAAGAAATTACATTTTGGCCCCAAAACTTAAATCCTCATATTAGCTTCACAATTTCTCAAACAATATGATAATTAAGCACATTTCCAATGGTACTTATTTCCATTTCCATAATTCTTACTTTCATTCAAAATTTTCTTTAATTTAGGATTTTTTTCATTTGTTTAGGGTTTTCCTTTCTTTTTTTTTTCTTTTTTTTTTCTTTTATTTTGGGGTTATTACATTCTTCCCCCTTTAAGAAATTCGATCCCCGAATTTCAACTGTATATTTACAAATAAAACTAACCTCATGATTCAAAAAGATGTGGGTATTTGGCGCGTATATCATCCTCTCTTTTTCAAGTAGCATCTCCTGAAGAGTGATTCTACCACATCATTTTTACTGTAGTTATTTTTTTTGAATGCAATTTCTTCACTTGTTTGTCCACTATCGCTACTGATTATTCCTCATAAGTTGAGTCTTCATGTAACTGAATATGTGGGCACTGTATAACATGTGTAGGATCTGGTAAGTATTTTCGTAGCATAAACACATGAAAGATTGGATGGACATTACTTAATACAGGTGGCAAACCCAAACAATAAGCTACTGGGCCAATTCTATCAAGAATTTCAAATGATCTTATGTACCGTAAACTTAACTTCCCTTTCTTCCCAAATTTTACTACTCCTTTCATAAGAGATATCTTCAAGAAGACATGTTCACCTACGAAAAATTTTAATGGTCGACGTCTATTATCAATATAAGCTTTTTATCTACTCTAGGCTGCTAATAACATTTCCTTAATCAACTTTACCTTGTCGAGTGCATCTTGTACTAAATCAGGCCCTAAAATCTTAGCTTCACCCATCTCAAACCATCCTATTGGAGAACAATAACGTCTACTATATAATGCCTCAAAAGGAGTCATTTTGTATACTGGCTTGATAGCTGCTATTATAAGCAAATTCAGCTAGAGGTAAGAATCTTTCTCAACTACCATGAAAATCTAGCACACATGCTCAAAGCATGTCTTCCAATATTTGGATGGTTCGCTCAAACTGTCCATCTGTTTGAGGATGGAAAGCAGTATTGAGATTTAACTTCATGCCCAAAGCTTCTTGGAACACTTTCCAAAAACGAGCTGTAAACTGTGGTCCTCAATCAGAAATAATTGATATTGGCACTCCATGAAGCCTCACTATCTCATTTAAATACAAATTTGCATACTGAGCTACGTTGTATGTAGTTTTCACTGGTAGAAAATATGCTGATTTAGTCAACCTATCAATGATCACCCATATTGAATCAAACCCTTTTGGTGTCTGCGATAACCCTGTAATAAAATCCATAGTTATTCTTTCCTATTTCCATTCAGGTATCTCTATCTGTTGATGTAATCCTACTGGCCTTTGATGTTCTGCTTTTACTTGTTGACATGTTAAACACCGAGAAACATAATTAGCTATATCCTTCTTCATTCCATCCCACCAATATATTTCTTTTAGATCTTGATACATTTTAGTTACTTTCATAATGAGCTTCCTCTAAAATTTCTTTCTTGATTTCTTTTTTATTAGATACACACAACCGCTTGCCCAATCTCAGAATTCCTTCAGAATCTATAATAAATTCAACATCACTGCCATTCTTCACCTCTTCAATTTTCTTGCATAAATAGGCATCCTCTTCCTGTGCCTTTTTCACCTGCTCAACCAAAGACGATTGAAACTGTATATGGCCCAATAGTATTTCAGACTCTTTTACTTCAAATGCTACCCGATGACTTTTCAACTTATGCATTTCTTTAATCAACGACATCTTTACCACTATGATATGAGCTAAACTACTCATAGACTTCCTGCTTAATATATCAGCCACTACATTAGCCTTACATGGATAATACAATATTGTACAATCATAATCTTTAAGCAATTTCATCCATCGCCTTTGTCTCAAATTAAGATCTTTTTGTTGAAAAATGTATTTAAGACTTTTATGATCTGTATAGATTTCGAATGTCTCACCATATAGATAATACCTCCAAATTTTGAGAGCAAAAACTACTGCTACTATTTTCAAATCATGAGTTGGATAATTTTGCCTATGTGGCTTAAGCTGTTTGGATGCATATGCAATAACTCGACCATGTTGCATCAATACACACCATAATACAATTCTCGATGCATTACAATATACCGTGTATCCTCCGGTACCTGAAGAAATAGTCAATATTGGTGTTGTAGTTAAACATTCCTTAAGTTTCTGAAAACTCTTCTCACATTCATTTGACTAGTCAAATTTTATTTTCTTTATTGTCAATTTCGTCAAAGGAGTAGTTATTTTCAAAAAAATTTTAACGAATCTACGGTAATAGCCTGCTAAACTAAAAAAACTACGGATCTCTGTAATTGTGGTAGGGCGTAGCCATTGCTACACCACTTCTACCTTTTTAGGATCAACTTGAATACCATCCTTAGTAACCACATACCCTAAGAAGGTAACACTACTAAGTCAAAATTTACATTTTGAAAACTTAGCATACAGCTGGTGTTCTCTTAGGGTTTGCAAAGCTATCCTTAAATGTAGCTTATGCTCCTTTGAACTCTTTGAATACACTAAGATATCATCTATAAATACAATAACAAACTGATCTAAGAAAGGTTTAAACACTCTATTCATCAAGTCCATGAATGCAGCTAGAGCATTTCTTAAACCAAATGGCATTACTAAGAACTTATAATGCCCATATCGAGTCTTGAAAGCAGTTTTCAAAATATCCTCCTCCCTTATCCTCAATTGTGATACCCAGACCTCAAATCAATTTTTGAAAAATATTGAGCACCCTGTACCTGATCAAACAAATCATCTATACGAGGTAATTGATACTTATTATGTATTGTCACCTTATTTAACTATCTATAATCAATGCACAACCGTAACGATCCATCTTTCTTTTTCACAAATAGGACTGGAGCACCCCAAGAAGAAGTACTAGGGCGTATAAATCTCTTGTCCAACAAGTCTTATAAATGACTTTTCAATTCCTTAAGCTCAGTAGGTGTCATTCTATATGGGGGTATAGACACTGGTTGGGTTCCAAGAAGTAAATCAATACCAAACTCAATCAAAAAAGAGATTATATTACTGGGTACCTTACTACGATCTCCCTGTATCAAAAAAAAGATTCTCTGGGAATATTAAACTTAATCACCTTAAAGTGATAGTCTAAAATGGCATGGCATGATGATAACCAATCCATTCCTAGTATAACATCAAAGTCTACCATATCTAAAACTATCAAATCCACAAGAGTCTCCTTATCTTTTATCGAAATCTCACACGATTTATACACATGATTTACCAGTAAAAATTCTCCTAATGGAGTAGCAACCATAAAAGAGTAATGTAAACTAGTAGGATTTCTATCCAATTTCTTAGTAAAGAATGGTGGTATATAAGAATGAGTAGAACCAGAATCGAATAGTACATATGTTCTATGGGAACACACTAATAATGTATCTGTCATCACTACATTTAAGGCCTGAGCATCCTGTCATGTTAAGGAAAAGACTCGGGCTAGTTCTCGGCCTTAGTTTCTTGATCCTTTACCAGTACCACCACTACTTGCTTGACATGAAACTACTCTAACTAATCGTGCTGGTACAGATGTAAGGGGTGAAACTGGCTGTATTGATGTTTGACTCACATTTTGTAATTATAGACAATTCTTCATCAAATGACCTACTTGTACGCACTTATAACATGCACCAGTTTCTCCGCGACATTGTTCAATATGAGGCGTACCACAAATGGGACACAGTGAAATCAATCTTGAATCCTATTGACTAGAGGGTCTCATACCTCTTTGTATCATTCTTTGCTTATTAATATTGATTGATGCCTACTTGGAGCTACTAGATCCTGCTTGAATCAAACGCTATGAATTCTGAAATATGGGTCCTCTTACATTAGGATTATAACTAGCCTGAATATTACTATCTCGATCTCTTTTTCTTCTCTTTAGACCTTCTATGTCTGATAGCTCTCGTGTTTTCATCATTCTAGCACAATTCACAGCTGCTGAAAATGTTAAGAAATGGTTCATATGGGGACCCACCAATTTAAACAATGGATGTATCAATCCCAAAAAAAAATATCTTAATTCTATCTTTTTCATTAAGAACCAGATATGGTGCATATCTAGACAACCAAGTAAAACGGATGTCATATTCAGAAATTGTCATATTTAGTGTCTGTCTTAATTCTTCAAATTCTCCGACCTTCTTGTCTCTTTCACTCATTGGTATAAAACGATTCATAAATACTTCCTTAAATTCATCCTACTCCATTGGTGGTAAAGTAACTGCTCTTCTTTGTACTAGAGTCTCAAACCAAACTTGAGACACATCTGATAGTTAAAAGGATACTAATTCAATAGATCTTCTAGTGGAACACCCTAAAACTTTGAGAATTCGTTCTACAGCATCAATGAATATCTGTAGGTCCTCCTGAATATTTGACCTAGAAAAACTCTGGGGTTTCAGCTTAAGGAATTGTAGTAATGTCATCTCAATCCTTGTAAACTTATCATCTTATTCAGCTGGTCTTTCCAATTCTTGCACTTCAGGAGCATTTTCTGGTGGCTGACCTATCCCTCCTGCCCTATTTTACTATAAATCTAGCCAATGTCTTTAAGCTCTTGTGTATGCCAGCGATCATATCATCTGTTCTATCATGTGACTCCTGAGGGGGTTTTACTCTCTCCTCAGGGACTCTATCAGAAATATGAATCTGTTCATCATATCTTGAAGTTCTCATACCCCGTACACGCCATCTGCCTCTGCCTCTAGGTCGGCCTTTATCACGACCTCCTTGTACTAGAATGGCAGATTATGCAGACTCTTCTGCAGAGGGTGCATGATCTACAGCTTCTCTAGCAACCGCTCTAGTTCTTGGTGGCATCATTGACTATATAAAACAAAACATCTTTTTAAAATACCATACTATTTAATCAGTTTTATATTAGGAACTTTAAGAAACTTGAAATAGAAAGGAAAGTGAAACCCTATAGAATTCTTCAGTAGCACCTGAAGTATAAATATGTCTGGCTTATATCCATGCTAAAGATTCTACTAAAGAATCAATTGCTCTGTTAGCCACAGGGAAACCTATTACTCTGATACCAACTTGTCACGCCCTCAATTTTAGGGTATGCGATTGTCACGAATAACAGATAACTTTACCCTTATTTATTACATACATGCTTCAAATATATCACATAATAAGAGTAAAACATACGTTAACAAGTTTTCAGTATAGTAAAATATACATGCCAAGTCTACACATATCAATTTTACAGCAGAAGTAGAGATCTTGCATGTGGCGTTCAGAGCATACTCTAGATTACAAATACATAATGTTTAAACACTGTGAGCCTTGGAAGTAACATAGGCTCACCCAGAGAATATGACTCCTAGTTGATCACATAGCTGTAGGTCTAAACTCGGTATCCTTATTAGAAAGAAAATGTAAATATCATGTAGTGAGTTTGACAACTCACTGAGTAGATAAAACCTTCTATGACTTTCTTAGGTTAGCATATGAATGTACACATATATTAAAATTTATCACATAGAATATTACAGTTCAGAGGTACATCCATATAGAACCCGCATCTCAAATGTTCTCAGTTCAAATTATATTTAGATATTCAAAATCATATGCAATACTGTATGATTATTAATCAAATAATGTTATGCATCAAAATATTTCTTATAAAAAAAATTAGAAGGATCCCATATCAGAATCACCATATCAGAGTTCAGCCTCTTCCGTACTTTAGTGGTGTAGGATTTTCCTACACTCAACATCCCGCTGAGGTTTGTCCTACCACTATTCAAGAGAACACGCGAAAAGACTCTAATATGGGTATTTTCTAAGCACACAGCAAGGGAGGTAAATCACATATAATATAGTCGACATCTCACCCAAATAGGAGGCATCTCGCTCTCCATCACATAATATATCTCGTATGTTGGCTATCACATGAGGCTAATATCATTCCTACTAGCTAAGGTATCAAAGTGCACTAAGGCTAACATCACCTGCTGTTAGTAAACAGTGTTTCTAATAGGATTCCTCCATAGAAATTATCATATGCACATATGCCATATCATTTATAATAGAACTTTTAGTATAATACAAAATTTCAGTCTCAATACAGCTCATCTATCATAAATTTTTCAATCAGGGTTTATCACATATACATGCCTTTTTTCCAAGGCAATCTTATAACTTTACAGATCAATGCCACATTCATAAATACTCACTTTACCATATGATGAGAAATACACTTAGAATCACATATACAATGAGTTCAAAAATCTATTTTCAAAACTATACTCTTCTTGAACTATAAGCCAGATAATATATAAATCAGGTAGGTTACTCCATTTCAGAGACATATAAAAGTATAAATAACTTATAAACAGAACTAACTATACATTTAAAGTTCAAGAAGAGCATATGGTAATTCATAGAAAGAGTTATCTACTCACAAAACTAGTATTCCCAAAACATATTTTTTCAAGTCAAATCTTATTAAATGGATCTCTAAAATGAGTTTGGAGGGTCCAAAAACTTAAAAAATGACTCCAGAATTGCAAAATTTAACCACTAGGAGCTTAGTCAACGCTGCTTAACTATGGGTACTGTTCACTGCCGAAAAATATTGTTCACAGCCAAAAATTACTATTCACAATGACCGAATTTACTATTCACGACATACAAAAGTTGTCAGATGGCAGCAAAATTTTATATCGTAAGATTTTTTCATCTCTTGAATCCATCTATGGTGTCAAATTTTCAATTTAAAGACTATAATTAGGAGATTTAAAACTTACCTTTCTAGAGTTTCTCCTCCACTTTTCGATAGATTTTTAGCCAAATTTTCAGAAACCAATCAAATAGAATTGTAGTCCTCGTCGTTCTGAATCCGTAAGCGGTGATGGTGTTGAAATCCAAGATCCAGCAGTGTTAGAAATCTGGAGAGGAGGTTTAGAGTTTTTAGAGAGAGAAAATGAATTTTGGGAGAGAGATTGCAGAAGTTTCACCCCAAATTCTGCATCTAGTTTGTCTTAAAATTCTCTAAGGGACCTATTAGAAAAATTTCAATTGTTGAGGGGTGGGTGTCTTTACAATTTTTTTTATTTACATTTTGACCTCTAAACTTTTAGGAAATTATATTTTGGCCCCAAAACTTAAATTCTCATATTAGCTTTACAATTTCTCAAACAATATGATAATTAAGCACATTTCCAATGGTACTTATTTCTATTTCCATAATCCTCACTTTCATTCAAAATTTTCTTTAATTTATGATTTTTTTCATTTATTTAGGGTTTTCCTTTCTTCTTTTTTTCTTTTTTTTTCCTTTTATTTTTCTTTATTTTCGGGTTATTACAGGCTATGCAAATAGCATCAATAATTAGGATGGTTCAACATACTGATTGAGAACCAACCATGCCATGGAATATCTACTTTATGCGAGTACATGTTGTTTTAGACCCTTTTCAACCTTTATTTATTGGTGTTTTATTGAAGTTATTAGGTGATGCTTTGACATAGGTTCAATGTCGGTATGAAACAATTTTTAGATTTCGTCGCACATGCAACCATATTGGTCATACATATCATCGTGACTGGAGCAAAAGTATAGTTCAACAAGTTGTAAATTTACGAAGGGAAAATATCATAAATTAGTTTCAAGTTGATTATGGGATTGAGCTAGATTGGGTTCCCTTTGTGCTCGAAGCACTTGTATTTTTTCTAGTTGATTATTATCGTATACATTATTTTCCAATTGAATTCCATTATGTTCTTATTGTGGATGTAACATTTAATTTGAGATCGCATTTGGAAAATTTGCAATTAAGTTCAGGAAAATTGAGAGTCCAAGTCAAGAAACTGGAAATTCAGTTTTTGAAAATAGAAGCCCATTGGCACAGGCCCATTTTCTCCGGAAATATTCCTCAGTATCTTTACTTGAGAAAGGGATTACGTGACTTGTCCAAAAAAAAGAGAGAAAGGGATTACGTGGCAGAAGTTGAAATACTAGATACTATTAATTTAATTGACTAAGACATGGAGCCCCAAGAGTAACCTGATAATTCACATGAAGCTTCTGGAATACTACCCATTTTCCCACTTCCAGCTTGGACAAAGGATAATCTTCCTTTTGGTCTTTCATATTATCAACTTAAATGGGTGTAATTGGAGTATGAGTAATATCCATTAACTAATAAAGAATGGGATTCTCATATCTGATTATTCTGATCACGCGAAAAGCAATAAAGCAGTTAAACGTCATGGAACTTATTGGAGCTTCCACATGCAGCAGTAATAATTCTAGATTGTACTTCCTTGTTATTTGGCATTATGGCACTGTGTTGTCACAACCCGACACATCAGCGCCACGTAGGCACAACGTAGACGTGATTTGGCGCCAAGTAAGCAGCTGTGCCATGCGAGCATCTAGAAGGTTCTAGAAGGCTCTAGAACTTTCTAGGTAATTCTGGTATATTCTAGAAGTCTCTAGAATCTATTAGAATACTCTAGAATATGGTAGAATGTTCTAGAATATAGTAGAAACATCTTGTAGGTTCTAGAATACTCTAGAACCATGTAGAGACATCATGTAAATACAAGTAGGCCTAGAATTCTCTAGAAGCTTAATGTAGACCGTTGGATCAAATTGATCCTAGCCATTGATTCAAGGGGAGGTGGCCTATATAAACCCCTCATCCCCTCATTTGTAAACAATACAAGAAGTTCTCATCAATAGAAGTTCTCTAGCATTCTATAAGTTCTCTAAGTTATATTACTTTCTCTTTTGCTCTCTCTTTGATCACTTTGCCTCTTGGGGAAAAGAGTAAGTCCGTGACAAGTGGTATCAGAGCTCGGTTCGCGAAGGACGTAAACAACTCTACCAGCATTATGTCGAACGTGACAGAGGAGCAAGTAGAATGCGTGAGGGGAAGGGATGTTTCCATCCCCGCCGATAGTGGCAAGAAGTCTCGTGGTGCAAACAAGCCGAGGACTGAAGACTTTGTTGTCTTGGAGGAAAGGGTTACACTGCTGGAGAACACCTTGAAGGCCATGGATATGCACCTACAAAGGGTTGAGCACGACAAGGAGATCTTAGAGTCTCATGTATTGGGACAACTTGATCTCATAAAGGAGGACATGTTCAATGCTCAAAAGGGTGAGGAGGAAAAGGTTGAGTGCCTTAATACCCTGGAGAGCAAGATAAAGATTGTCATAAGGCAACTTGATAGCCTTAAGGCATCTCTGGATGAAGTCAGGACGCAATCTAGCAGTTTTGCAAGTTTGAGTGGTGCGCGGGAAACTCCAAGAATCGATCTCCCCAAGCCAAAGGAGTTCAAAGGCGTGAGGGACGCCAAAGAAGTGGAAAACTTCCTCTGGTAGATGGAGAGATATTTTGAATGTATGAGCATTGAGGAGGAACATATAAAGGTACGCAGTGCTTCCCTTTATCTCACTAACAATGCAACTCTATGGTGGAGAGGAAAACACGTAGACATGGAGAAAGGTCTATTTACTATCAGCACATGTGAGGAATTCAAGAATGAGTTGAAGAGACAATTCTTTCCAAAAAATGTTGTCTACAAAGCTAAGAAGAAGCTGAGGGAACTTAAGTATAAGACCACCATAAGTGACTATGTTAGGGAGTTCACATCTCTCACACTCCAAATCCCTAACTTAGCCACCGAGGATGCTCTCTTCTTCTTCATTGACGGTCTCCAACCATGGGTCAAGCAGGAGTTACAGCGGAGAGGAGTCAAGGACGTTGACGAAGCCATTACTGTGGCAGAGTCACTCATCGAATACCATCGAGGTGAGTTCAAGACTAAACTCCCTTTTAAAAATAACTATGAAAAAGGTGGGGGAGACAAAGGGAAGGGTGTTTCCAAGAAGGAGAACAAATACTCTTCGAAAAAAGAATATGAAGAGAAGAAAAAGGCCTTCGTGCCAAGGACTGGTTGTTTCGTATGCAAGGGACCACACCCAATGAAAGAATTTCCTAAGCTAGGGACATTAGCCTCAATTGCAGAGGAGCGAGAATCCTAAGAAGTTGCTAATATGGGAACTCTCCAGTTGTTAAATGCCACAAAGGCTGGGGAGCCTTCTCCTAACAAGGAGAGAAAGGGGCTAATGTTCGTGGCCATCCATTTAAACGGGAAGCCTACCGAGGCAATGGTGGATACGGGAGCCACGCATAACTTTATCACACCGAGGGAAGCTGAGAGGCTCAAACTAAAGGTCTCTCAAAAGATGGGGTGGCTCAAAACTGTCAATGCTAGTGGTCACGCTATTGCTGGAGCAACTTACGGGGTAGACATAACCATGGGTTCTTGGAAGGGAGCTGTGGATCTTTTTGTCGTGTGCATGGATGATTTCAAGATAATCCTAGGGATGGATTTCTTGAGACGAGTAAATGTTGTACCTATGCCATTTTGTGACTCTGTGTGCATCATGGAGAAGGGGTCTCCGTGTATGGTTCCCACATTCTCCAAGCAAAAGGGAGCTCAGCAGATTTCTGCTATACAACTGAAAAAGGGACTTAAGAAAGGGGAAGTCACCTATTTGGCTACTCTAAAGGAAATTCCACAACAGAGAGAGAGAAGGATCTCCCATCCAGCATCAAGAAGGTTCTAGAAGAGAACAAGGATGTTATTCCCCCAGAACTGCCGAAGCAACTTCCACCTAGGAGGAGGGTGGATCATAAAATTAAGTTGGAGCCGGGAGCAAAGATACCTACTATGGCGCCTTACAAGATGGCACCTCCAGAGTTGGAGGAACTAAGAAGGCAACTTAAGGAACTCTTAGATGCTGGTTATATTCGACCGTCTAAAGCACCTTTTGGGGCACCGGTGTTATTTTAGAAAAAGCACGATGGGTCGTTGAGGATGTGCATCGACTACCAGGCTCTAAACAAGGTAACTATCAAAAATAAATACCCCATTCCTTTGATAGCTGACCTATTTGATAGACTTGAAGGGGCCAAGTGGTTCACAAAGCTAGATTTAAGGTCAGGTTACAAGTGAGGATTGCCGATGGTGGTGAACCCAAAACCACTTGTGTCACATGATATAGGTCCTATGAGTGGTTGGTGATGCCTTTTGGCTTAACCAATGCACTAGCCACATTTTGCACTTTAATGAATGAGATCTTCCATCCATATCTTGATCGGTTTGTGGTGGTGTACTTGGATGATATTATCATCTACAGCAACACCTTGGAGGAACATCTTAAACACCTCCAGATCGTATTCAAGATATTGCGGGATAATTCTCTATATGTGAAGAAGGAAAAAGTGCTCTTTTGCGAGGAGTGAAGTACACTTCTTGGGGCACGTTATCAAGGATGGGACCCTAATGATGGATCAGGCTAAGGTGAAGGCTATACTGGAATGGGAGCCACCAACCAAAGTCTCATAGTTGAGATCTTTTCTCGGGTTGGCAAATTACTACATGCGGTTCATTCAGGGCTATTCTGCCATAGCTGCGCCCCTTACCAACCTTCTGAAGAAGGATCATGCATGGAAATGGAGTGAGCGGTGCCAACAATCCTTTGAGGAGTTAAATGCTACAGTGACGAAAGAACCAGTGTTAGCTCTCCCGGATCACTCGAAGATGTTTGAGGTACATACTGATGCCTCTGACTCTGCTATTGGAGGAGTTCTTATACAAGAGGGGCATCCAATAGCATATGAAAGCCGCAAGTTGAATGATGCAGAACGGCGCTATACAGTGTAAGAGAAGGAGATGACAGCGGTGGTGCATTGCTTGAGAACCTGACGACATTATCTACTAGGGTCACACTTTGTCATCAAGACAGACAATGTGGCTACTAGCTATTTTCAGACTCAGAAGAAGTTGACACCAAAGCAGGTAAGGTGGCAAGACTTCTTGGCTGAGTTCGATTACACAATGGAGTACAAGCCAGGGAAGGCAAACGTGGTAGCAGATGCACTAAGTAGAAAGACTGAATTAGCTGCCATCTCTCAAGCCCAAGGGAACATCATAGAGCTTATCAAGGAGGGGATGAGCCATGATCCCTTGGCAAAACAACTAATAGAACTTGTAAGAGAAGGCAAAACTAGAAGATTTTAGGTGGAGGATGGCCTTCTCTACACTAAAGGGAGGAAACTCTATGTTCTGAAATGGAACAGCTTAAGGAAGGACCTCATCAAGGAATGCTACGACACAAAATAGGCTAGTCATCCAAGACAGAGGAGGACCTTGGCACTACTGGATTCAGCCTACTACTAGCCTCAGATGCTAGATGAAGTGGAGAGCTATGTGAAGACTTGTCTTGTATGCCAACAAGACAAGGTGGAAAACAGAGCTCTGAGTGGGTTGTTGGAGCCCTTACCAACACCGGAGCAACCGTGGGAAAGTATCTCAATGGACTTCATCTCTGCATTGCCTAAGTCTGAGGGGTTTGGCTCCATCATGGTGGTAGTGGACAGATTCTCAAAGTATGCTACATTCATACCTACCCCTACAGACTGCACAACCGAGGAAGCTGGCCACTTATTTTTCAAGAATGTGGTTAAGTATTGGGGATTGCCTAAGACAATCGTAAGTGACAGGGATCTCTGCTTTACTGGCCGCTTATGGACTGAGCTGTTCAAACTCTTAGGTTCGGAGCTACACTTTTCCACAAGCTTTCATCCTCAGACTGATGGACAGACTGAAATGGTGAATGCCTTGTTGGAATTCTATCTAAGACATTTTGTGAGTGTGAATCAGAAGGACTGGGTAAAGCTCTTGGACATGGCACAATTCTCTTATAATCTTCAGAGGAGCGAGTCCACAGGGAAAAGTCCTTTTGAAATTGTGACCGGGCAACAACCACTCACACCCCATACCCTTTCAAACTCTTATAAGGGGAGGAGCCCAGGAGCTTACCATATGGTGAAGTCTTGGCAAGAGCAAGCCGATGTTGCACGCTCTTATATGAGTAAAGCTGCAACGAGGATGAAGAAGTAGGCAGATAAGAAGAGGCGGGCCATGGAATATCAGGTGGGAGACATGGTCATGGTGAAACTTCTCCCACAATAGTTCAAAGCCTTCAGAAAGGTGCACAAAGGCCTAATTCGTAAGTACGAAAGCCCGTTTGAGGTTGTTAGGCGAGTAGGAAAGGTTTCCTACAAGCTCAATCTTCCTCCAAGGATGAAGATACACCCGGTCTTCCATGTCAATATGCTCAAGCCCTACCATGAGGATAAGGAAGACCAAGGAAGGAGTGACTCCAGGCGAGCGCCTCCTATTGTTATCAAGTCTTTTGATCGTGAAGTGGAAGAAGTCTTGGCAAGCCGAGTCCAGAGAAGGAGAGGGGTACCACCAAGTACCCAATATCTCATCAAATAGAAGGGATTGCTAGAGAGTGTCATCAAATAGAAGGGATTGCTAGAGAGTGAGTCTAGCTGGGAAGCAGAAAAAGATCTTTGGCAGTTCCAAGACCACCTAAAGCGCTTTCATGAGATGAGCGCGACGAGGACGTTTGCGCTATAGGTGGGGGAGAGTGTCACAACCCAACACATCAGCACCACGTAGGCACGACATGGACGTGATTTGGTGCCAAGTAAGCAACTGTGCCATGCGAGCATCTAGAAGGTTCTAGAAGGCTCTAGAACTTTCTAGGTAATTCTGGTATATTCTAGAAGTCTCTAGAATCTATTAGAATACTCTAGAATATGGTAGAATGTTCTAGAATATAGTATAAACATCTTGTAGGTTCTAGAATACTCTAGAACCATGTAGAGACATTATGTAAATACAAGTAGGCCTAGAATTCTCTAGAAGCTTAATATAGACCGTTGGATCAAATTGATCCTAGCCATTGATTCAAGGGGAGGTGGCCTATATAAACCCCTCATCCCCTCATTTGTAAACAATCCAAGAAGTTCTCATCAATAGAAGTTCTCTAGCATTCTCCAAGTTCTCTAAGTTTTATTACTTTCTCTCTTACTCTCTCTTTGATCACTTTGCCTCTTGGAGAGGTGTCTTGAGGAAGGCTGACTTAGTTAAGCATCAAGAGGAGCGTCTTAGCTAAGTGTCGCACGGTTCTTACTAGAGGGAAAAGAGTAAGTCCGTGACAGTGTGATATTAATATGCAGAATACTGTCCACCCATCAAATACTAACAAGAAGTTGAAGAAAATGAACTAGTGGTAGAAGAATCATATAATCCAATTATTGGATCTTTTCACAATCCATTTAGTTCATTTTGGAATGAATAGGACACTTTGTGCCTCCAAAATACTGAATTGGAGTTTCAGGCCTATATTAAACTTTTCATATATAAGTTTTCCAATAGCTTCTTCTAGACCAATGATCGTTTTGGCATATGTATAAAAGCAAATGTGGATTGTATGTTTCTTATAATGTGGGCTTCAATACAGCAAACTACCATCATGTTAAATAATAGATTTGGGTTATTTTGCTTCAATGTAATCATTGGGTTCAAGTTAAAAGTAGCTTGTGATGAATGGTCCTTGGGTAATTCTCCAAAGAGAAAGAAGGAAGATATTTGTGACTTTTTTGTACATGGATCAAGAACTATGGAAGTCATTCTAGAAAGGAAATGCCTAGTAGCTGATTGAAAGAGGAAGTTCAATCCTACTTATGATCATAATAGAAGGCAGATAATTTTAATACGAAACAATGAAATCCAAGATGAAAATTTTCCTTTGGATATGTGTAACTTGCTTAATAGACTCAATCTGAAGGTGGTGGTGGCTGACCCTATTCAGCCTCTTAGAGCACCATAAATATTATCAATTGGAACTGTAAAGGGTTGGGTTGCCCTTTTATAGTGTAGAGAATCAAGTAACTTGTTTGTATTATGATCATGACTTTTTGTATTTAAAAGAGATCCTCACTAGTATTGATACTATGTCTTGCCTCAAGAGTAGTTGGGATTTTCATAATATGGCATGTTTTGATGTACAAAGTAGAAAATGAGGGTTGTGTCCTATGTGGAAAAAAAACTTATAATGTTAATATTATAGATATTTCTTAATAGTGGATCTATGGTTTCACTTGTTTCAAAAATTACAAATTTTATTTCTCTGCAGCATATGGCCCCACCTCAAACACATAAAATTTAGGTTCTCTAGGACTTTCTAAGTCAATAAGCATATTTTATAGAAGACCCATAGATTGGCTATGATGATTTCAATCAAGTCTTGGAAAGCAAAGATAAATTGAGCTCATCCTATTCGCTCGCATGAGCTGCAACATTTAGAGAATTAATAAATCATATTGGGTTTATAAATATTCACTCTCAAGGTCATTGGTTAAATAATAGAACGAGTTCTAATGCAGTTTGGGAAAGGTTAGACAAATATCTTTGCAATCATCTATGGACAAATTTGTTTGAGCATAGTCATGTGATTGTACTTCAGATTGCAACATCAGATCATGCTCCTATATAATCCTTGATACATACTGTGTTTTCAAAACAAATTATAAACCTTTTAACTTTGTAGCAATGTGTTTAAAGGAGGCTCAATGTTATCAGCTAGTTTAGCAGGCTTGGAATAGCAATTTTGTTAGTTCACAAGCTTTTAAATTTGTGAAAAAGATAAGAGCAATCAAGACGGCGCTGTGTAATTAGAACAAGAACGAGTTTGGTAATATGTAGCATAACATCAAAGCTTCAAATCAAGAGCTGCAAATGCTCCAACAAACTTTAGCTACAGAGGAGGATCAAAGAAAAGAAATAAATCTTCATAGACCAACCTCTTTCAAAGAACTTTACTCCAACTCATCGAATCCCAATTGGGTAGACCTAGAAAATTTCATCAATTCATCAAGCACTGATAATCATATAAGCTCTCTAAATAGACCTTTCACTAGATCTAAATTGAAACAGTTGTACTTTAAATGGACTCCTCTATAGCCCCAAGCCCAGATGGTATGTCCCAGATGTTTTATCAATAATTTTGGCACATTATAAAAGTAGATTTCATTTCTATGGTTAATAAATTTTTGAATAGAAACTATCTTTTGAAAGAATTGAACCAGACAAATATCATTGTCATTTCTAAAATAGATGCGCCATAATCATTTTAAATATTTCAATCCTATTAGCCTATGTAATGTCTCATATAAAATTACATCCAAAGTGTTGGCTAATAGATTGAAGGATATCATGGGAGATTTAATTACTCCTTTATAGAAAGCCTTTATAAAAGCAAGATCAATCATCAATAATCACTACTAGAAAAAGGATATTTAGAGACGGAAATTAGAGACGGAATAATTTTCATCTCTAACAGAGACGGAAATAGAGACGGATTTGGGCAGTTAGAGACGGATGGCAAATTTTGTAATTTAGAGACGGAGTTTAGAGACGGAAAATTTTTGTCTCTAAAAATCCGTCTCCAATTTCGTCTCTAAACTCAGTTACAGACAAAATTTGAGACGAAAATTATTCTGTCTCTAAATTTAGAGACAGAATATTCCGTCTCTGACTTCAGAGAGGAACAGAGGCGGAACATTTCATCTCTAATTCTGTCTCTAAATTCGTAAACAATGGGAAAAAAATTTTGAGACGGATTTTCAGAGACGAAATATTTTCCGTCTCTAATCTATAAATTGTGTATATAAATTTTTTATCTCTCATTTTATATCTAATTTTTGAAATAATATTTAAATTATTAGTAAAATTAGCTAAAATTTAGATAATTTTTGAAAAAATTTAATTTTCGTTTAATTTGTAAAAATAAATTGATGGAATGAAAATCAAAATTCTCTTACATTAATTTATTTTGTTTGTTTTATATAGTTGACTATAATTTTTATTTCTACGATATACATATTCTCTTCTATAAAGAAGATGATTTTATCTTAAAAAACTTCTAAAAAAAGAACAAGTAAAATGAAATATAAAAAGAGGTTAAAAGATATTAATGATGAATAGATATATTTTAATAATATATTTTATTTTACAAATTTTTCATATTTACTTTCATTTTACATTTTTCAAAATTGACGAGTAGATATATTTTATTAATATTATGAAACATGAATAAATATTTATGTAGAATAAAGACATGTCTTCGTAATAAAGAAATGTACGCTTAATTTTGAATATAATATAATTTTGGTCACAATGATTATGTAGTATATAGTATGTTCGTATATGTGTATATATGTATGTATCTATACATACATACAGACATACAGATATGTATGTATGTATAGATACATACATATATACACATATACGAACATACTATATACTACATAATCATTTCTACATATTAAGCGGAATTTAAATTTTTCCTCTAACGCTGATTATATATATATATATATATATATATATATATATATATATATATATATATATATATATATATATATATATATATATATATATAAATCATCGTTAGGGGAGAAATTTAAGTCGCTTAATTTGTAAAAATAAGTTGATGGAATGGAAATCAAGATTCTCTTACATTAATTTATTGTGTTTGGTTGATATAATTGACTATAATTTTTATTCCCACGATATACAAATTCTCTTCTATATAGGAGATGATTTTATCATGAAAAACTTATAAGAAAGAAAAAGTGAAATGAAATAAAAAAAAAGTTAAAAGAGATAAATGATGAGTAGATATATTTTATTGTAAAAATTTTTCATAATTACTTTCATTTAACAGTTTTTTAGAAGTGATGAATAGATATATTTTATTAATATTATGAGAAAAAATTTAATAATTTCAAAAACAAATAAGTATTTATGAAAAATAAAGACATGTCTTCTCAATAAATATATGTACTTTTAATTTTGGATGCAATATAATTTTGATCAATATATATATATATATATATATATATATATATATATTTGTGTGTGTGTACAGGTGTTTATTATTCGAAAATAAAAAATATGAGGTTAAAAGAGGTAAATGAAATTTTTTATGAAATATGAGTGTGTTTTAAATCACATTTTTTTATATTTTATGTCATTGGATACTATTAAGAAATTATAGAAATATTATTTTATCTGTAATTACCATAGGAGAAGAAATGTTTATCTAAGAAATTATAAATAAACAATTTTTTTTAAATTTGGATTATTTTCTTTTTGAATTTATTGTAATATATTTTTAAATTATAATATTTTGTACAAATTATTTAAAAAATTATATTGTCTTTAAAAATTAAAAAAAAAATAAACTTAAGAAATATAAATATTTGTTAAAAATCGGAAATTTTCTTTTAACTATTTTAAAAAATATATTTATAAAAGGTCATTCAAAATATTTATTTTAGAAAATTAAATTTTAAAAATTTATTAAAAATAAAATTTAAAATAAATAAGTGAAAATACTTTAAAATACAGCAAAAAATGCTATTTTTTGAATTAAGCCCCTATATCGTTACAAAGAACTTAGTATGAACCACATAAAAAAATATTGAATCAGATATATCAGATAGCAATTTACCTTTAAATTTATATTGAAAAATATAATAAATTTAATATTTTAAAATACTCAAACATAAACTTATTTATTTAAAAAAATTTAAATAAGAATTTTTTTTCATGTTGAAATTGTTAACACGAAATTTATTCATATAATGTCAAAATAAAACTTAATAGGTCAAATCACTTAAAAGGTCGGGTTTTTGCTATAGTTGATTTACATAAGGTTACACCTAAAATTGCTCTATACAAGAAGCTTTATGTAATAGCCGTAAATTTAACGAAAATTTCAAATAAAGAAAATTTGCAATAAAAGAGATAATTTTGAAAATAGGGATTTCAATTAAAGAAAATTTGAAATTTAAAGAGAGGATTTCAAAAATGGAGCTAGGACCGAGTGAAAATAAGTTATTATTTACATGGATTAAAGAATTATAAAAGAAATGTTAGAAATTTACATTTCGGGGCAAAAATATAATTTCTTAAAAGTTTCGGGGTTAAAATGTAAATAAAAAAAATTTCAAGGACCTCCCTCAAAAAGTGAAATTTTGCAGAAAGGTCCCTCGGGATATTTTAAGAGCGTCAACCACTCCGGAAGTTGGTCATTTGCAGATTTTTCCATCTCTCTTCAGAAAATTCTCCCCGAAAATTCTCTAACTTCTCTCTAAGATTTCTCTGCATACGGACCTCGGATTTCGACACCACCACCACCAACGGATTCACGACGAAGAGTTCTTCAAATCCATCCGATTGGTTTCTGGAGAATTGGCCGGAAATTGGCTAGAAAATTGAAGGGAAAGTCGGCCAAAAAGGTAACCCCCGAAACTCCTATTTTTAGTTCTCAAACGCAAAAACTAACACCGTAGATCGATTCAGAAGGCACCGAAACCTTTGGATCTCAAATTTTAGCCAGATCCACCACCACACGCGCCGCATCTCTCTCGGCGAGTGAAGCCCACGCGCAGCTCCTTGGGCGACGCGTGTAGCGCGTGGCAGCCGGACCTCCTTGCGTTGACCGAGCTCCCGGAGGCCAAATTTCGCAAATCCGGAGTCCTTTTCAAGGTTTTCGGACATTCCAGACTCGATTTTGGGGTTTGTTTTACTGAATTCGGATTAGAAACTAGGATTTTAAGGGTGTACAACTTTGTACTTCAAAGTGGTGAGTAGATAATTCTTCCTATAATTTGTTTTTACTCTTCTTGAACTTTTCATTGATAAATGAGTATGATTACATGTTATTTATATGTCCATATGTTTCTGAAATGGTTTGAAATATTTGAAATGATTAAGAAATGATATCTAGTTCAAGAAGAGTATGATTTTTGAAATAGATTTTGAAATGCTTTGAATACGTTATTTCTAAATGCATTTCGCATTACATGGCAAAGAAAAATATGTTATGCATGTGGCATTGATTTTACAGTGTTATGTTTGCTTCGGATATGGGCATAATTATATGATTCCTCTGATCGAAAAATTTATGATAAAAGATTTTGTACTAAGATTAAAAGCTCTGTTTTGAATGATATGTAAAGTGATAAGTTGCCAAATATGATTGTATGGCGAGTTGTTTGATAATTATGCATTGCATTTGATGGATATGCACTTTTATATATGTTTATATATATATGTATTGATGAGTAATGACGGGATTATATGGCTTGAGACAGTATTGTGAAGGTGGTATTAGTGGTAATGTGAGGAGGCAGTAGGGTGATGAACTCACATTCCCTAATTACCTATTATGATGATGACAGTGGTAATGTGAGGAGGTAGAAGGGTGATGAACTCACATTTCCTGTTGATCTATTGAAGTTGTAGTCAGTGGTAATGTGAATAGGCAGTAGGGTGATGAACTCACATTCCCCGGTTACCTATTATGGTTGTGACTATGGTAATGTGAGGAGGCAGTAGGGTGATGAACTGACATTCCCTGATTACCTATTATGGTTGTGACTATGGTAATGTGAGGAGGCAGAAGGGCGATGAACTCACATTCCATGTTTATCTATTAAGTTTATTGATAGTTGTAACATGTTTGAGCATTATATAAAAGAATTGATTTTTAATGCATATCAAATTTGGTTTGAGATCAATTTGTATCATATGTGGTTACAGATATCTGAATGTAATTGGAACTGAGAATATTTCGAAAATGTGGGTCCCATAAGGATGTACTTCTGAACGGTAGATTTTGATATGATAATTTTTTAAAATAAGAGTACATCCTTATGTTTATCTGAGAGGTTTTAGGAGGTATTAACTGCTCACTGAGTTATAAAACTCACAACACGTGGTTGATATATTTTTCAAATAAAGACTCAGAATTTGGTCCTGCAGCTCTTTGATCGATTGGGTGTCGTATTTAAGTGGTGAGCCTAAATTGTTTCTGGGCTCTCAGTATGTAAACCTGTAATATATTTGTACTCTAAAGTTTCTCTGAACGTCACGAGCAGGATCCTTGTTTCCGCTGCAAACCTGATAAGTGTAGACTTGGCATGTATAATTAACTATACTGAAAATGTGTAAATGTATGATATTATCCTGTTATGACATATTATGTGGTCGATTGTAATTAGTATTGTAAATTTGTAAACATATGGTAATACTCGGATATGTTATATTGTGAAACTATTTACAAGTGCATAATAGTAAAGTTTATCGGATATTAGAGATTTTCGCGTTCCTAAAGTAGGGATGTGACAAGTTGGTATCAGAGGATTAGGTTTCCTTGTGACAATCAGAGCAAGGGATTCTTTAGTAGGACCTTTAGTATCGATATGAGCCGGACATATTTATACTTCAGGTGCTGTTGAGGGATTCTATAGGATATTCACTTCCTTTCTATTCCAAGTTTCCTTAAATTCCTTAAGTAAAGTTTGAATACATATTATAGTATCTTAAAGAGGTGTTTTATTCTGTATAGTTAATGATGCCGCCAAGAACTAGAGCGGTCACTAGAGAAGAAGCTGTAGATCGTGCACCCTATACAGAAGAGTATGCACAATATACAATACCAATACAAAGAGGTCGTGGTAGAGGCCGACCTAGAGGAAGAGGTAGAGGTAGAGGACGTGCATGGGGTCTGAGATCCCCAAGACAAGATGAACAGACTCCTGTATCTGATAGAGTTCCTGAGGAAAGAGTAGAAACCCCTCAGGAGCCACCTGATAGAACCGCTGATATGATTGCTAGTATACATAGAAGTTTAGAAACATTGGCTGGATTTATAGTGGAACAGGGTAGAAAGGAAGGCCAGCCAGCAGAAAATGCTCCTGAAGTGCAAGAACTGGGAAGAACAGCTGAGTAAGAGGACAAGCTTACAGGGATTGAGGTGTCATTATCGCAATTCCTTAAGTTAAAACCTCCTAATTTTTTTGGGTCAGATGTTCAGGAAGACCCACAGATATTTATTGATGCTATGGAACAAGTTTTCAGAGCCTTGGGGTGCTCTAGTAGAAGATCTGTTGAATTGGTATCTTTTCAACTATCTGATGTGGCCCAAGTTTGGTTTGAGACACTTATACAAGGACGGGCAGTTATTTTACCACCAATGGAGTGGAACGAATTTAAGGAAGCATTTATGAATCGCTTTCTACCAACGAGTGAAAGAGACAAGAGGGCTAGAGAGTTTGAGGAATTGAAACAAACACCAAACATGTCAGTTTCTGAATATGACATCCGTTTTACCCGGTTGTCCAAATATGCACCATATCTGGTCCCTACTGAAAATGATAGAATTAAGAGGTTTGTTTTGGGATTGATACGCCCATTGTTTAAGTCAGTGGGTCCTCAGATGGATCATTTTTCAACTTATTCAGCAGTTGTGAACTGTGCTAGAATGATGGAAACACGAGAGTAAGCTGACATAAAACGTCTTAAGAGAAGAAAAAGAGATCGAGATAGTAATGTCCAGATTAGATATAATCCTACTGTCAGTGGGTCAAGATTTCAAAATCCACAGTGTTTTACTCAAACAGGAGCTGGTAGTTCTAACCAGCCATCAGTTAACATTAATAAGCAGAGAATGTTCCAAAGAGATATGAGACCCCCGAGTCAACAAGACTCAAGATCAATTCCACCATGTCCAAATTGTGGTAGGTCCCATACTGGACAGTGTCGAAGAGAAACTGGTGCATGTTTTAAGTGTGGACAAATGGGTCATCTGATGAGAAATTGTCCACAACTGCGAAGTTTTAGTCAAGCATCAGTGCAACCAGCTTGACCCCCTGCATCTGTGCCAGCACGACCGAGTAGAGCAGCTTCAGTTCAAGCAAGTAGTGGTGGTACTGGTAGAAGATCAGGAAGTCGAGGCCGAGAACCAGCTCAAGTTTTTGCTTTGACACGACAGGATACTCAGGCCTCAAATGCAGTTATGACAGGTACATTATTAGTATGTTCCCATAAAGCATATATTCTATTCGATCCTAGTTCTACTCATTCTTATATATCACCATGCTTTGCTAAGAACTTGGATAGAGATCCTGCTAGTTTGTATTGTTCTTTCATGGTTGCTACTCCAATGGGAGAATTC
Source organism: Gleditsia sinensis (assembly GCA_037074535.1). Lineage (NCBI taxonomy): Eukaryota > Viridiplantae > Streptophyta > Magnoliopsida > Fabales > Fabaceae > Gleditsia > Gleditsia sinensis. The sequence continues at coordinate 30,386,195 of CM073473.1, forward strand.
CTATTAGTAAATGATGTGTATAAATCATGTGAGATTTCGATAGAAGGCAAGGAGACTCTTATAGATTTGATAGTTCTAGATATGATAGACTTTGATGTGATTTTGGGAATGGATTGGTTGGCATCATGCCATGCCATTCTAGACTGTCATCATAAGGTGATTAAGTTTAATGTTCCTGGAGAATCTTCTTTTATGATACAAGGAGATTGTAGTAAGGAGTCTAGTAATTTAATTTCAGCTTTAACAGCTCATAAACTGTTACGAAAAGGATGCCAGGGATATTTAGCAGTAGTCAAGGATATTGATATGAAGTATACAAGTTTAGAGCAGGTTTTAGTAGTTAAAGAATTCCCTGATGTATTTCCTGAAGAGTTGCCAGGATTACCACCAGACCGAGAGATTGAGTTCGGTATTGATCTTCTCCCCGGAACACAACCAATATCTATACCTCCTTATAGGATGACACCCGCAGAACTTAAGGAATTGAAGGAGCAACTGCAAGATTTACTGGATAAAGGTTTTATTCGACCTAGCACATCTCCTTGGGGTGCTCCTGTCCTCTTTGTGAAGAAAAAGGATGGATCTTTACGTTTATGTATTGATTATAGGCAGTTGAACAAAGTAACTATACTAAATAAATATCTTCTACCCAGAATAGATGATCTGTTTGATCAGTTACAAGGTGCTCAATGTTTTTCAAAAATTGATCTGAGATCTGGGTATCATCAATTGAAAATAAAGAAGGAAGATATTTCAAAAACTGCTTTTAGGACTCGGTATGGGCACTACGAGTTCTTAGTAATGCCATTTGGTTTAACGAATGCCCCAGCTGCATTTATGGACTTAATGAATAGGGTATTTAAACATTTCCTGGACCAGTTTATTATTGTATTTATCGATGATATTCTGGTGTATTCAAAGAGTTCAGAGGAGCATGAGCGACATCTAAGGATAGCTTTGCAAACCTTAAGAGAACATCAGTTGTATGCTAAGTTTTCAAAGTGTGAATTTTGGCTTAGTAGTGTTACGTTCCTAGGGCATGTGGTTACCAAAGATGGTATTCATGTTGATCCCAAAAAGATAGAAGCAGTACAACAATGGCCACGCCCTACGACAGTTACAGAGATTCGTAGCTTTCTTGGGTTAGCAGGCTATTATCGTATATTTGTTAAAGATTTTTCAAAGATAGCTGCTCCTTTGACCAGGTTGACTAGGAAAGGAATAAAATTTGAGTGGTTTGATGCTTGTGAAGAGAGTTTTCAGAAATTAAAGGAATGCTTAACTACAGCCCTAGTCCTTACCATTCCTACGGATACTGGAGATTACGTAGTATACTGTGATGCATCTAGAGTGGGCTTAGGCTGTGTGTTAATACAAAATGGAAGAGTAGTTGCTTATGCATCCAGACAGTTGAAGAAGCATGAACAGAATTATCCCACCCATGATTTAGAGATGACAGCTGTAGTATTTGCTCTAAAGATTTGGAGACATTACCTGTATGGAAGAACTTGTGAGATTTATACAGATCACAAGAGCCTCAAGTATATTTTTCAACAGAAGGATCTTAATTTGAGGCAAAGAAGATGGATGGAGCTAATGAAAGATTATGATTGTACGATTTTGTATCATCCAGGTAAAGCAAATGTAGTAGCTGATGCTCTAAGCAGAAAGTCAATGGGAAGTTTGGCTCATATAGCAGAGGTGCGACGACCATTGTTAGAAGAAATCTATAAGTTAGAAAGTAAGGGGATAAAGTTTGAAGTAAAAGAACTGGGAATATTATTGGCTCATGTGCAGCTCCAATCTTCCTTAGTTGAGCAAATCAAAGCCGATCAAGACAAAGATGCTAATTTGCTCAAGATTAAGAGTGAAATGAAGGATAGCAAGGATTCTGAATTCTCAGTGGATACTGAAGGGGTATTAAGATACGGTAGACGATTATGTGTCCCAAATGTTAATGATTTGAAGAAACAAGTTTTGGAGAAAGCACATTGATCTACATATACCATACACCCAGGAACGACAAAGATGTACCAAGACATGAACATTAACGACCTGCAGAGTTACATCAGATAATAGAAATACCAGAATGGAAGTGGGAGAGAATTAATATGGATTTTATCACCGGATTACCAAGAACTCCCAAAGGAAATGATTCTATGTAGGTCATTATAGACTGCATGACGAAGTCAGCACACTTTCTGCCTGTGAGAACAACCTACAACGTAACTCAGTATGTAAGGCTCTATTTAAATGAAATAGTTAGGCTACATGGAGTCCCTATATCGATTATATCTGATCGAGGGCCGCAGTTCACGGCATGATTTTGGAAAGCTTTTCAAGAAACATTAGTAACGAGATTGGATTTGAGCATAGCTTTCCATCCCCAAACTGATGGTCAGTCTGAGTGTACGATTCAGATTTTAGAAGACATGCTCCGAGCCTGCATTTTTTATTTTATTGGAAGTTGGGATATGTACTTGTCTTTGGCTGAATTTGCATATAATATTAGTTATCAAACTAGTATACAGATGGCCCCATTTGAAGCTTTGTATGGTAGACGGTGCAGATCCCCCATTGGATGGTTCGAAGTGGGCGAGGCTAAACTTATAGGGCCAGATCTTGTACAAGAAGCTTTGAACAAGGTAAAGCTTATTAGAGAAAGGCTGCAGGCAGCTCAGAGTAGACAAAAGGCGTATGTTGACAATAGACGAAGGGAGTTAGAATTTTCAGAGGGTGAACAAGTGTTCCTGAAAGTCTCACCCATGAAAGGAGTGATGAGATTTGGAAAGAAAGGGAAGTTAAGCCCTCGGTATATAGGCCCTTTTGAAATATTGGACAGAATAGGTGCAGTGGCATATCGCATAGCTCTGCCACCAGAATTGAGTGATGTTCATCCAGTATTTCATGTGTCTATGTTACGGAAATACTTACCGGATCCTACTCATGTCATTCAACCCCAGGAAATTCAATTGGATAAGAATTTAACCTATGAGGAAAAGCCGATATCTATTGCTGATCGACAAGTGAAAAAGTTGCGGTCACGAGATATTTCTATGGTTAAGGTGATATGGCAAAATCACTCATCTGAGGAAACTACATGGGAAATAGAAGATGACATCCGCACCAGATATCCGCATTTGTTTGAACAATGAGGTTAGTGTTTATCTGCAACTATGGTGATGAAATTCGGGGACCGAATTTCTTTAAGAGGGGAAGAATGTAATAGCCGTAAATTTAACGAAAATTTCAAATAAAGAAAATTTGAAATTTAAAGAGAGGATTTCGAAAATAGAGTTAGGACCCGGTGAAAATAAGTTATTATTTACATGGATTAAAGAATTATAAAAGAAATGTTAGAAATTTACGTTTCGGGCAAAAATGCAATTTCTTAAAAGTTTCGGGGTTAAAATGTAAATAAGAAATTTTTCAAGGACCTCCCTCAAAAAGTGAAATTTTGTAGAAAGGTCCCCCGGGATATTTTAAGGGCCTTAACCACTTCAGAAGTTGGTCATTTGCAGGTTTTTCCATCTCTCTTCAGAAAATTCTCCCCGAAAATCCTATAACTTCTCTCTAAGATTTCTTCGCATACGGACCTCAGATTTCGACACCACCACCACCAACGGACTCACGATGAAGAGTTCTTCAAATCCATCTGATTGGTTTCTGGAGAATTGGCTAAAAATTGGCTAGAAAATTGAAGGAAAAATCGGCCAAAAAGGTAACCCCCGAAACTCCTATTTTTACTTCTCAAATGCAAAAACTAACACCGTAGATCGATCCAGAAGGCACCGAAACCTTTGGATCTCAAATTTCAACCAGATCCACCACCGCACGCGGCCCCACGCACCGTATCTCTCTCAGCGAGTGAAGCCCATGCGCAGCTCCTTGGGCGGCGCCTGTAGTGCGTGGCAGCTGGACCTCTTTACGTTGACCGAGCTCCCGGAGGTCAAATTTCACAAATCCGGAGTCGTTTTTAAGGTTTTCGGATGTTCCAGACTCGATTTTGGGGTTTGTTTTGCTGAATTCGGATCAAAAACTAGGATTTTAAGGGTGTCCAACTTTGTACTTCAAAGTGGTGAGTAGATAATTCTTCCTATAACTTGTTTTTACTCTTCTTGAACTTTTCATTGATAAATGAGTATGATTACATGTTATTTATATGTCCATATGTTTCTAAAATGTTTTGGAATATTTAAAATGATTGAGAAATGATATCTAGTTCAAGAAGAGTATGATTTTTGAAATAGATTTTGAAATGCTTTGAATATGTTATTTCTAAATGCATTTCGCATTACATGGCAAAGAAAAATATGTTATGCATGTGGCATTGATTTTACAGTGTTATGTTTGCCTCGGATATGGGCATGATTATATGATTCCTCTGATCGGAAAATTTATGATAAAAGATTTTGTACTGAGACTGAAAGCTCTGTTTTGAATGATATGTAAAGTGATAAGTTGCCGAATATGATAGTATGGCGAGTTGTTTGATAATTATGCATTGCATTTGATGGATATGCACTTTTATACATGTTTATATATATATATATATATATATATATTGATGAGTAATGACGGGATTATATGGCTTGAGACGGTATTGTGAAGGTGGTATTAGTGGTAATGTGAGGAGGCAATAGGGTGATGAACTCACATTCCCCAATTACCTATTGTGATGATGACAGTGGTAATGTGAGGAGGCAGAAGGGTGATGAACTCACATTTTCTGTTGATCTATTGAAGTTGTAGTCAGTGGTAATGTGAGGAGGCAGTAGAGTGATGAACTTACATTCCCTGAGATGGCTTTAATACTCTCTTTTTTTATCAAGTCCATGAATGCAACTGGGTATTTGTCAAACTAAATGACATCACCAAGAACTCATAATACCATAACGAGTCCTAAAAGAAATTTGTTTTTTATTTCGAATATCATCTTCCCTTATCCTCATTTGATGAGATCCGAATATCAAATCAATTCAATTTTTTTAAAAAATGTTGAGCACCTTGTAGCTGGTCAAACATATCATCTATATGAGGTAATGAGTATTTATTTCACATTGGCACTTTATTCAATTGTCTATAATCTATGCATAGTCATAGTGATCCATCTTTCTTTTTTATAGATAGAACTGAAGCACTCCAAGTAATAGTACTAGGGTATATAAATCCCTAGTCTAACAAGTGTCACAACTGATCTTTCAATTCCTTGAGTTCAGTCGGTGCCATTCTATATATAGGTATAGACACTGGTTGGGTTCTAGGAAGTAAATCAATACCAAATTATATTTTACGTTTCGAGGTAATCCTGGCAATTCTTCAAGAATTACATCAGAAAATTTTCTAACCACTAGAACTTAATTTACAGTGGTATACTTTATATCAACATCTCTCACCACTGCCAACTATCCTTGGCACCTTTTTGTAGTCACTTATGGACTGCTAAAGCATAAATTAGATTACTGGGTATCTCATTACGATCCCCTTGTATCAAGAAAGAAAATTCTTCAATAATTGAATTTAATCACCATATAATGACATTTCAAAATGACATGATATAATGCCAACAAATTCGTTCTCAATATCACATCACAGTCTACCATATCTAGACAACCGGTACAACAGATGTCACATTCAGAAACCATCATATTTGGTATCTGTCTCAATTCTTTAAATTCTTTAAGACGCATATCGCTTTTACTTTCAAACTATAATTGATCCATAGATATTTCTTAAGATGTCACAATATTCAATCTATCTTATACTATAAACTTTAACAACTTCGAATAGAAAGGAATTTGAAACCCTATAGAATCCCTCAGCAGCACCTAAAGTATAAATATGTCCGGCTCATATCGATGCTAACGGTCCTACTAAAGAATCCTTTTCTCTGATTGTCACAGGGAAACCTAATGCTCTGATACCAACTTGTCACAAACCTAATTTTAGGGCACGTGAAATCCATATACTATACACATATATTTTCCATAAATGTACATAATGCCATTCTTAATCATATAAATCAATACATATAAGTTCTCATACACATATACAATATACAGTTTACGTCTATAAACACTAGAGTAACAGTAGAAGCAAGGATCCTGCCTGTGACATTCAGAGCAACTCTAGAGTACAAATATTTTACAAATATAAAACATTGAAAGCCTAGAAACAATGTAGGCTCACCACTGAAGTACGACCTCTAGTCGATCACGTGGCTGTTGGACCAAACTCTATGTCTTTATCTGAAAAATAGATCCACATCGTGTAGTGAGTTTTACAATTCAGTGAGCAGATAATACCTCCTATGACCTCTTAGGTCAACATATGGATGTACTCATATAATAAAATTTATGTTATCAAAAATTACATTTCAGAAGTACATCCACATGGGACCTGCATTTTCAAATATTCTCTATTCAAAAATCATAATCAGGTCTTTCAAACCATAAGCGGTACTGTATACACAATGCTCATGTCAAGTTCAAAATCATATTCAATACTGTAAAATCATTAATCAAATTATGCTATGCATCTAAACATTTCTCATAAAATATTCGGAGGATCCCATATCAGAACCACCATACCAGAGTTTGACCCATTCCGTACTTTGGTGGTATAGGATTTGCCTAAACTCAGCATCCCGCTGAGGTTTGCCCTACTACCATTCAAGAGGACACGCGAAGGGACTCTGTATGGGTCTTTCCCAAGCACACAGCAAGGGAAGGCAAAATAACATCTCATATAACTGGCATCTCGCCCATATATAGGAGACATTTCGCTCTCCTTCACATATAAACTCCCGTGTGATGGCCCTCACACGAGGCTAGCACCACCTCCCCTGCTAGCTGAGGCAATCAAGGTGCGCACCAAGGCTAACATCACCTGCTGTTAGCAGACAGTGTTTCCAATAGGATTCCTCCACAGAAAATACCATATGCACATATGCCATATAATCCAGTATAAATTCTCAATATAATACAGACTTTCAGTCTCAAAATACTCATATGTCAAAACTTCCCATTCAGGGGAAACATGTATACATGCCCATATCCAAGGCAAACATATCACTGTAAAATCAATGTCACATGTATAACATACTTTCTTTGACATGTAATGCGAAATACATGTAAAAATCACATGTTCAATGTATTTCAAAATTCATCTGTTATAAATTACCCATTCAGGGTTTATCACATATATATGCCCTTTCTCTAGGTAATCATATATCTCTATAAATCAATGTCACGTGTATAAATATTCACTTTATCATTTAATGAGAAATACATGTGAACTCATATACACCATGAGTTCATAAATCCATTTTCAAAACTATACTCTTCTTGAACTGTATTTCAAAATGTAAGCATATCAAATCGTTTTAATGAATTTCAGAAACATATCACAGTGTGTATATCTCATAAACATAATCATATACATATTCAAGTATCAAGAAGAGTATAGACAAGTCATAGGAAGAATCATCTACTCACAGGTAAGGGCTCCAGATTGGACAGCCCTAAATCTTCGTTTCTAGTCTGAATTTGACCAAATAAGCTTCAAAAACGTGTCCGGAGGGTCCAAAAACCTTAAATGAGCTCGGGTACTGTTCACCGCAGGAAACACTATTCATCGTCACTATTTATCGCCGGAATCACAATTAACCGCCACATAAAAAGTTACCAAATGACCGAAAAAATTACATATTCTAATGTTTATCAAGTTTCTGAACCCATCTACGGTGTCAGATTTCTAATTTGAGGTCTCTAAGTAAGGTTTTTCAGAACTTACCTTTTACCGAGATTTTCTACTTCAGATCTACGGCGATTCAACGGTTGATTTGAAAAACTGATCGGTCAAAACTGAAGTACTCTTCGTCCTGAATCCAATAACAATTTCAGTTTTACTATCGGAAACCCTTAAGCACTCCAAATCGAAAGATAAATTTTGAGATCACTATTCACTCACTATTTATTACTATGCATCTTTCCATTTTTTTTCCTTTTTGATATTTCGTCGCCCCCGTTTCAATTTAACATTCTACTGCTATTTTTTTTAAATAGAATAATAATTATTAAATAATTAATAATAAGATTTTTTTTATAAAAATTCATATAAATTCCGTTTTTCATCATAAAATATCCCAAAAATTTCTAAAAATTTTCTTTCTCATAAACCTTTAGTTAAACTCTTAAATCATGATTTTTCTTGATAAAAATCATAATAAAACAAATTTCAAAACAAATATCTTTATTCATATTAAAAGAAAGAATATTTCTAAAAATACCATAAAAATTCAATAGAGGCCGGTATAATTATTTTAAGCAACACAATACTTCTTTTACTTAAAAGTCCACTTACTTTTAACAAATTATAATTATTTCTACATAAATAAAAATATTTTTGCTAATAGCGCGCCAAAACATAAATTCTCATATTTCTTTTGTAATTCTTTAATACATGTAATAAATATTCATATTTTCTACGGTTCTTATCTCTATTGTTAAAATTCTCTCTTTTATTCTAAATTTCCTTTAATTGAAATTTTCGTTAAATTTTACGGTTATTACATAGATCGTCCGTAGACGTCACATAGATGCTCATCATGCATCAAATTATTTCATAGCTAACTTAGTTCATTTCTATGACTAAGTTCGCATTTCTATAAATCTAGCTCAAATGGAGAATTATAAGCCTAGATACTTGCCCTGCATACCTAGAGTTCAACTAGGATTTAAATTTATAATTTTTAACATAGTTGGAACAGATTAGTTTTCAAAGCAGTAAAACAATTTAGCATACATTCCAACTAGTTAAAATCATACGAGAGAGAAGTATAAACCGAATTCGTAAAACATGCGCTATAATATGAAAAACCCACTCACCAGTAAGGGCTCCAGATTGGACAGCCCTAAAATCCTAGTTCCTGGTCTGAATTCGGTAAAAGAGACCCCAAAATCGAATTCGGAAGGTCCAAAAACCTTAAATGAGTTTGGTTACTGTTCACCGCCGAAAAACACTATTCAACGCCACTATTTACCGTCGGAAAACACATCTATATATGTATATACATAAACATATATATATATATATATACATATATATATATATATACATATATACATATGTATATATATATATATATAGATGTACATATGTGTGTGTATATACATATATATATGTACATCTATATATATATATATATGTATATATGTGTATACATACACATATATACATCTATATATATATATATACATATATATATGTATATATATATATATACATATATATATGTATACATATATATATGTATATACATACACATATATATATATATATATATGTGTATGTATACATATATATATATATATATATATATATATATATATGTGTATGTATACACATATATACATCTATATATGTATATATATATATATACATATATATATATATACATATATATATATATATATATATATATATACATATATATATATATATATATATATATATATATACATATATCTATATACATATACATGTATATGTATATAGACATACATGTAGATGTATATATATATATACATGTAGATGTATATATACATATACATGTATGTATATATACATCTACATGTATGTATATATACATCTACATGTATGTCTATATACATATACATGTATATATATATATATATATATATATATATATATATATATATATATATATATATATATATATATATATGTGTGTGTGTGTGTGTGTGTGTGTGTGTGTGTGTGTGTGTGTGTGTGTGTGTGTGTGTGTGTATACACATATATACATCTATATATATATATATATATATATATATATATATATATATATATATATATATATGTGTGTGTGTGTGTGTGTATATATCTATGTATCTATATATATATATATATCTGTGTGTGTGTGTATATATCTATGTATGTATACATACATATATATATATATATATATATATATATATATATATATATATATATATATATGTATATATATGTATATACATATGTATCTGTAATAACCGTAAAATTTAACGAAAATTCCAAGTAAAGGAAATTTAGTGTTTTCCGGCGGTGAACAGTAACCAAGCTCATTTAAGGTTTTTGGACCTTCTGGACTCGATTTTGGGGTCTGTTTTACCGAATGCAGACCAGGAACTAGGATTTTAGGGCTGTCCAATCTGGAGCCCTTACCTGTGAGTGGGTTTTTCATACTATAGCGCATGTTTTATGAATTCGGTTTATAACTCTCTCTCTCGTATGATTTTAACTAGTTGGAATGTATGCTAAATTGTTTTACTACTTTGAAAACCAATATGTTCCAACCATGTTAGAAATTATAAATTTAAATCCTAGTTGAACTCTAGGTATGCAGGGCAAGCATCTAGGCTGATAATTCTCCATTTGAGCTAGATTTATAGAAATGCGAACTTAGTCATAGAAATGAACTAAGTTAGCCATGAAATGATTTGATGCATGATGAGCATCTATGTGACGTCTACGGACGATCTATGGTTAAAAGGGAAAGTTTATGATTATAAAGGTCTCCATGGGAATTCATGGATGAAATATATTTTAGAACGGAATTTTATGCATGAAAAGAGCTAAATGGAGAATTATAGCTTTATTGTAAAGTTATTGAAATGTTTTACTTTAAACTCTTTGAATAGCATATTTCAAATGTTTTCTATTGGAGGGACCCTTTTAGATCACTGTTAGCTAGCCGCAGGTAGTGCTAGTCCTGGTGCACCTTGATCATGTTACGGCTTCGGCCTAGGATATTGTGACGGGCATATGACTGCCTAAGACACAAAATTTAGGGTGGACTTATGTCTACGCCTACAGTGATTACCCTACCCTTGCTGTGTGCTTGGGGGAGATGATAGATCTGTTAGGAAATACCTCCAATAAATTAGTGCATTTTTCTTAAAGATTAAATATTTCTAAAATACCTCATTCATCATTGTTCTTGCATAAGAATCTTCATTTATTACTTACCATGCATAATTGATTTGCTTACAGTTATTGATTTAATCCTGATTTATCATTTGAACTGTTTAGCATTCTTTCAATAAATTACGGTTAAATGTTTAATGTTTTCTATACTTTGATTTCAATTATTTAATTAATTGCGAAATATTCGTGCTTAGTTTGCCCTGTTTCTGTTATAGTATGATTTATCCATTCACTGAGATGTGGTAATCTCACCCCTCTTCTGTTTTCTCCCCACAGATAGTCAAAGAAACACTGATCCAGCTACAGCTCCATAGGAGGCTGAGTTAGCATTGGTGAGCCCCAGTTTGGGCAAGGCTTTGTTGTACTGGTTGTTTAGTTTAGTTATGTCTAGTATATCTCCATGAACATACAGGCAGGATCCTCGCTTCTTGTGTTGTTTGAAAAATGGTTTTACGTTTTACAATAATGTTTATACTATGAGGCCATGGGCCAAGTTGAATCAAGGATGTTGGATTCATGAAATATATATATATATATATATATATATACAGTATTTTCTGATATTGGATGTGGCGTATGTGGCCAGTTATATTATTATGTACTGGATTGTGTGCTGAATGGTTGTGCATGCTATGTGTTAGGCTTACGGCTAGGGGGAAACCCTTATGCCGTGCCGGTCATGTGTTCCATCATTTGGGGCCGTGACAGATCTATTAGGAAAAACCTCCAATAAACTGATGCATTTTTTTTAAAGATTAAATATTTCTAAACAAGCTCATTCATCATTGTTATTGCATAAATATCTTCATGTATTACTTACCATGCATAATTGATTTGCTTACGGTTATTGATTTAATCATGTTTTATCTTTTGAACACACATTTGAACTGTTTAGCATTGTTTCAATAAATTATGGTTAAATGCTTAATGTTTCTATTGTTATCTTTACATTTGGATTTCAATTATTAAACCCATTGCGAAACACTCGTGCTTGGTTTGCCCTGTTTCAGTTATAGTATGATTTACTCATTCACTGAGATGTGGTAATCTCACCCCTCTTTTGTTTTCTCCCCACAGATAGTCAAAGAGACTTTGATCCAGCTACAGCTTCGTAGGAGGCTGAAGATAGTGTTGGTGAGCTCCAGTTTGGGCAAGGCTCTTTTGTATTGTTTATTTAGTTTAGTTATGTCTAGAATATCTCCATGAACATACAGGCAGGATCCTCGCTTCTTGTGTATTTTGATGTGTTGTTTGAAAAATGGTTTTATATTTTACAATAATGTTGGTATTATGAGGCCTTGGGCCAAGTTGAATCACATGAATATTATGAGGCCATGGGCCAAGTTGAATCAGAATGTTGGATTCATGAGATACCATGAGATATATATATATATATATACATATATACAGTATTTTCTGATATTGGATGTGGCATATGTGGCCAGTTATATTTATTATGTACTCTGGATTGTGTGCTGGATGTTTGTGCATGCTATGTGTTAGGCTTGCGGCTAGGGGGAAACCCTTATGTCGTGCCGGTCATGTGTTCCATCATTTGGGGCCGTGACAAAGTTGGTATTAGAGCATTAGGTTTCCCTGTGTTCATGGAGTAACGGACCTTTAGGTGGGACTTTGAGTATGGGTATGAATCCGGACATGCTTATACTCACGGTGCTGCTAAAGTGGTTCGATATGATATTGTCTTTTTGTTTAAGTAAGTCAGTTTATAGTATGCTATGTTGGCATGGTTAAGTAACGATTGGGCTATCTTTGTTTTATAGCGAGATGTCAGTTATATGAGATGTTATTTGCTTTCCCTTGCTATGTGTTTGGGAAAAGATCCATACAGAGTCTCTTCGCGTGTCCTCTTGAATGGTAGTAGGGCAAACCTCAGCGGAATGCTGAGTTTAGGGAAATCCTATACCACCAAGGTACAGAAGGGGTCAAACTCTGGTATGATGGTTTCTGAATGTGACATCCGTTATACCCGGTTGTCTAGATATGGTAGATTGTGATGTGATATTGAGAATGAATTTGTTGGCATTATGTCATGTCATTTTGAAATGTCACTAGAAGGTGATTAAATTCAATATTCTTGGAGAATTTTCTCTCTTGATACAAAGAAATCTTAGTGAGATACCCAGTAACCTAATCTCTGCTTTAGCAGTCCATAAGTGATTACAAAAAGGTGCCAAGGATAGTTGGCAGTGGTGAGAGATGCTGATATAAAGTATATCAGTGTAAATCAAATTCCAGTGATTAGAGAATTTTCTGATATAATTCTTGAAGAATTGTCAGGATTACCCCAAAATAATAAATAGAATTTGGTATTGATTTATTTCCTGGCCAGCGTCTATATTTCCATATAGAATGGCACCCATTGAACTTAAAGAACTAAAAAAGAAATAGTTACAAGACATGTTAAACAAGGGATTTAAAAGCACTAGAACTTTTACTTAGAGTGCTCCAATTCTATTGGTGAAAAAGAAAGATGGATCACTATGACTATGCATAGATTATAGACAATTGTATAAAGTGACAATGTGGAATAAATACTCATTACCTCGTATAGATGATCTATTTGATCAGTTAGAAAGTGCTCAACATTTTTATAAAAAAAAATTAATTTGATTTGATATTTAGATATCATCAATTAAGGATAAGAGAAGAGGATATTAAAAAAAAAATTCTTTCAGGATTTGGCATGGACACTATGAGTTTATAGTTATGTCATTTGGATTGACAAATGCCCCAGCTACATTCATAGAGTTAATGAATAAGTAATTAAGCCATCCCTAAATCAAGTTGTTATTATAT